>BQNB010106988.1:3200-23267 GCA_026074375.1 Tanacetum coccineum | reverse complement strand
ATTTATATTAATTACTTGTAGGTTTCTCCAATGGATTAAGAAAGATACACAATGATTTTGTTATTGGTATTGCATTGAAGGTTGGTTTTTATAGTCTAGCTTAGTCATTAACTATATATGTTACTTCCTTCTTAACCCTGCTGCCAAGTAATATTAATGGAGTTGTTGATACAATATGTGCTTGAAAATGGATACATTATGTGCTGAAACATTGATATATATCACTATGTGCAGAAATAAAATTACAACCCAACATTGTATGTGCTGAATTTAGGGCTGAGCAAAACCAACCGAAAACCAAACCGAACCGACAAACCGAGCCGAGTCGAACCAACCATTTTTAGTTTGGTTTCCAGTTTAGTATATTTGTGGTTTTCGGTTTCAGCTTTGCTTGGTTCGGTTCGGTTTCGGGTTAAAAATATGCCTAAACTATCTATTCGGTTCAGTTTTGCTCGGTTCGGTTCGGTTTTGATTATGCTCGGTTCACTTCAGTTCGGGTTTTGGTTCATGTTTTTCTCAAAATCGGTTTTCGGTTTGGCTCGCTTTTTGTCGGTTCGGTTCGGTTTTAACCCGATGCTCAACCAAACCCTCTACAAACATGTGGTTCAGCTATAGCTTTATGATTACATTATATTGGTATAGTTAAGATTACATTAGATTGTTGTTGTTATAGAGTTTGAGATTACATTATATTACTCATGTTGGATTAGCTATAGAGTTTAAACATTTAGTAAAAAAAACACCCTTCATACATAAGTAGTTAAAGAGCATATTGTCGTACAACATATTACAACTAAAGTAGGGCTAAATTTAGAAGTATAACTTCAGCTAAAGAGAAAAAAGAAATTAGTTTAAGGGTTGTTTGTACATACCTTTTTCAAGGGTTGTTTAGACAGCAAATAAGTGCATAAATAAGTGCAGAATAAACATTTTGAAATTCTGGAATGGGGGTGTTTGGACAGGGCCTTTTGTTTGGCTGTTTGGACACAAATAAAAAAAATTATGGACAGAATAACTTTAAGGGGTTGTTTGGAAAACATGTTTAAGGGGTTGTTTGGTACAAATGCTCATATAAAGGGGTTGTTTGAAAAAAGTATAAAAGCTGAAATTCAAAATAGAATTCGAAGTAAATTACACTGTTCGTCTCTGTGGTTTGGTCGAAATCACTAGTCCCGTCCCTCGACTTTCATTTTTGCATAGTGAATCCTTATAACGAAGTTTTCTAACATGATTGGTCCTTATCTCTGACACTCGTTAACTTGTTTCGTTAAGTCTCGTCATGTGCCTTGCACGTGAGGGCATTTTGATCATTTAATTCTTATTTCTTTAAGATATGTTCTAACTCATCACTGTACGCAGTCAACTACCACAATCACTATTGAGATATGCTCATGTCATATGGATATTTATACGGCTGGGAATACTGAGCCTACGGGGTCACACACGTATACACTTAGATATCACTCTATTGGTATATATAATAATAATATAAGTGTATATTTATTATATATGTATTTAATACTCGATTAATGTGTATAATAAATATAAGTGTATATTTATTATGTATATTAATATTCCAACGGTAGAATACTAATGGTCGTTAATTAGTTCGTTTACGAATAATTAACAATAAGGCTTTTTAATTAATGTGTAATTAAAAGTAATTATCCATAAATAATTAGAAAAGTCAATGAGTCAACACCAAGGGTGTTTGCGCTTAGTTGGTGGCGGGCCACTATAAAGGAAATAAGAGGGACCAAAAGTGTCAAAATTATGTAGCTTTTTTCCAAAGCTATGTAACCTTAATCCTAACACTATAAATAGATGATCCCTAGACTTCATTATTAATTCAATCTCTTCTCTCTTCTTCTCCTTGTAGTCGACATCTATAAACACCCCTTGGGGACAAATGTTTGAGTTCGATTACTTGTTGTATTCTTCGTCCGTTGGTTCGTGGAACTAGCATTCAGGTGATATTGGTTGACGTGTAGTGTGGATACCCGTAAAGTTGTTTATTTTAGCAACTAGAATAGGTTTCAAGTATTACAGGGTTTACTACATGAATTATGCGTATTCTCAAGAAGCTCCAGTTCTTGATTTAGCTTGTTTTGCTAAAAGGTACGCTTTCGGTTTATTATTTATGTTAATTATAATTGCTATATGAGATTACTTCCGCTGCGTAGCTCGTATAATATTAATGTAATATTAGGATATTTTGGACCATGATTTCCAACAGTGGCATCACGAGCCAAATCATATAGCTTTGTAATTATATAAAAAACGTAAAAAAAAATGTAAAAAATGCATATTTTGTGGAAATTTCTTGCCTTTTTATGTGTCGTTTAATTTAGGAAATTATTTAGTGAAATATTTTTTGCCTAATTAATCACATAAAACATGAAAATAAAATATGCTACATATTTTGTGAATATTATTTTCCTTTTATATGAAATCTTATTTAGGAAATTATTTTAGTAATATATATTTGGCTTGAATATCACATAAAATATGAAAACATGAATATTTTCTTGCCTTTTTATGTGTCATTTATTTAGGAAACTATTTAGTTAAATATTTTATCTTAAATAACACATAAAATAAGGAAACAAAATATGTGAATGCTTTACATTATTTACGATATATATATTGTTGCTTATTTATCAAGTAATAAATTGTCATGAGTTACATGCATGTAAACCATGGTTATTAAGCTTAATATATTTATGAAATCTTTTCTACATGAATTAACTAATTGCAAAAGATCGAGAAGACTTTTTTGAATTCTTGCTTAATTACGTGCGTTGATTTGTTTAGTACGATTAATTGTTTGAAATGGTTTTACATGTTATATAGTGGCCTTTTTTTTATGTATAAATGCAAAAATAAATTTTTGAAAAATTAATATGGACTAAAAGCCAAGGATTAAAATGCTTATTGTATGTATATCGATATGTACACTTTGCTAAATCGTAGGCTATATACGTAAACTTGTTAGAATTCTTACAAACGTCCTATAACGCATGGGTTTAGTGGTTTTCACAAGGAAACCCGAGACGGAACAACGCAAGAATAAACATTTTTACATAAACGTTTTAACAATATTTATGGTATGTCGTAATAATTACTAAAGATGTAATAAATCCTGTTTGGTATCTATCTAGGATTTGATTATATCTCATTGGGATTAACCTTATCCGTAGTAATGTTACTTATATTTGGAAATATTGTAAACATGGTAACCTTAATTTTATAAATGTCATGTTGTTTATAAAATTATGGGATTTCTATTTATAGAAGTTTTTAAAACGAAAATGGAAATGTTTTAAAATTACTAGTGTTATAAGGTTGTGTGCATGCTTCCTTATACATAATTTTGGTTACCTTATTTTTATCAAAATATTTATACCCTAAAATCAAGTCATTTGCAATCCAAGTATGAAATCACTTGAGTTGTATTTCTTACTCTAAAACAGTTTTAGGTAACTTTTACAAACAAGGTAATATAACAATCGTATGGTCAGGCCTGAGACTGTAAAATTACTGATTTTGTATTGGACGACTTATATCAAGTATGGTTGTTTAGAACTTCGACCCGAGGCATAAGATGGGGTTAAACATGCTACTTGACATTGTAATTATGGATTATGATGCCTTGTGCCCCATAAAGGCTAAGGGGTTGTTTCTTTTTATATCCTGTTTGGAGAGGCTGTCCTGTTTGGAAAGTCTGTCCTGTTTGGGAAAGTCTATCCTGTTTAAAAATATGAAGCTTGTCTAAAACATTATTTCATAAAAAAACGCTTGAAAGATTGCAAACCTTACAAACATTATACTTGTATTAAATTGCGTAAACTTACCATCATATTCGTATATAAATGCAAATGAAATTTGTGTTTGAAAATTATTTTTGCATAGGAACATCAAAAGAGTTGTTTGTCGTTTTGAACTTTTGATTGGAATGAAACTAGTAATAAAATGTATATCTCCTAAAGTCATGGTCACTAATAACGTTATGGTCGGGGTAGTGGAGGTGTGATGGTTGACGAGCGACGGTGGCCGACAATGTGATTAATGAATAAAAGAGACCCAAGTAGAGATGATGTTTGTGTTTATGGTTTAAATATTAAAAGACAATGAAAAGAAAAAGGGGTATAATTAAAATTTTAAGGTAAAAATATGTCCTAGATTGGGAAGCCTCTACTTTTACCTCCTTATCATTCAGGATTTATGTTTACAATAAGCAAAAAAGAAACACCAAGAATTCATGTTTGCATCCAATTTTATTACCATTCAAGACATTAAGTCAAAAATAAACACCCCCTAAGAGTTGCACATGTTGGCAATTATCTCCCGCATATTACCTTTTGAGTTTATCATTTTTAGTAGATTAACTGCATTAATGGTAGAACGTCAAGTTGAATCTTAGACCCTTGTAAAATTAACTGTTTATTAATATAAACATGGGTAGTTAATTTTTAAGGGATGAATTATCAAAATTACTAAAAATGAACTTTGCAAGTTCTTTTAATGTATTAATGCAACGATACCGTAAAAAAAGTTTGTTCTTACTTATGGAAGACAAACTGTGTCTAATTTTTCTAAGGAAAAGAAAGACTATTACCTATACTTTTTTACTTATGGAATAAAGTTATAATAGGAATGACAGAATTATTCTAAATTCTATTTGAACTCATACCAAACTTACATGTTATGTAAATTAGACTTCTTATTTTTTCAAGATTGCTTCAATATCCTCATTTGGTTTTGAAATCTTTTAATCATAATAAGAAACTTAGATAACTAGAGAACCTGTGCCTATAGTTGTCATGATTAAAAATATCTTGTTGTAAACAAGACATATTTATGAGGTTTGATTGGAAGACGGAAATGTCACCACAATATTAGAAAAGGCAATAAGCAGAGATCTCGTGTCTATAGCTGTTTCCATAAAACCAATAAGAGACGTTACACACCCTTGGTGTAAAGAGCGAATAAAGGAGGAATTGCATGCCAATTTTTCAAGTTAATGAAATAGCTGAGATAGCTAGAACTTGAACACACTTCCTTGAATATCTAAGCACATTAGCAATAATGAGTAGACATTCAATAAATGGAAAGATAAATTTAAAATTACTTTCACTAGTGAAGGAACACTCACACTGTTGTCAGATCTAATGGGAGTAATGCATATTATAAACGAAAATGACAAACTTGCAATGTTGTCAAATTTAGTGGGAGTTATGAGATGTTTCCTCATAAGCATCCTACTTTATTTCTGGCTTGGCTTGAAATAATAAAATACTTTCCAAGTGTGAAACATCTTCATTTAGTAAGAATCACCGTATAATATCTTTGATAACTTGTTGCCTTTGAGATGTCACTTTTGTTTAATGTTATCTTTGATAGTTATGCACGATTCCTTATCAATAGATGAAGTTCTATATACACTAGCTATGAGCTTGACACTGTCATATTGTTGATACAAACAAACTATCTAGTGTGGTTTTTTATATAAAGAAGTTGTACCCTGTACAAGTGGGAGAAATCTTTATCGTATGTAAGGAATAACTTAGAACAATATGACTAATAGTTTCTTAACTGCAAAGTAAGAAAACTATTACTCTACTAGGACTCCTACACATTTAATGTATGTAGCCCAATTAAGAGAATATGTCAAGATAAAAAGGTAAGCTACATGATAATGTTTTCTTGGAAATCATAAACATGGAGTTCAAAATTAACTTGAAATTACTATTGAGGCCATGTGTCGGCACTTATTTTACTTTAGTTTGAAAATTGTTATGTCTTCTTGTTATGACATGTACATTAAGTCCTCTACTTGTGAAAAGACTTGTAACGTAAAGTAAAAGGTTAACTTGTTATGTCTTCAAGATTAAGAGATGTACATGAAGTTACTGACTTGGTCAAAGACTTATAACGAATAGTAATATTTTGGATGTTTATGTCTACTTGTTAGTAACATACACATTAAGTCGTTGACTTGGCCGACTTATAAAAAGGATGTAATTGGCTTAGTAATACTATTGATACCATTACGTTTTAACTTAAGTTGGTATAATAGGAAAAGCCATAAAGTATAAGATCAATATTATTGGAATACCACAGTTTTATGGTATGTCCAACAAGGGTAATCAAACTATATATGTTTTGATTTATGATGATCTTAACTTATTTAACTCCTAAAGAAGTCAAGGTTAGATATTTGAGTATGTCATGGATATACCCAATAAGACTCAAACCTAGAAGGTTAATTAAGATAAAATGAGATGAATCTCATTGTGTCTTGATTGAAGTTCTAAATTTGGTAAAAATCTCTTGGATATTATTATTGACAAATGCCAAGAACTGTTAAGTGTATTTTGTTAGATACCCAAAGGAAACAATGGGATAACATTTCTACAAGCCATACGAGAACAAAGTTTCTATTGCTCGTCATTCTAAGTTATTTGAAAATAGTCTCAAATGTACAAGGAGCGAGTGGGAGTAATGTAGGTCTTGAATTAATTCAAGAAGAAGATAAATAAACCATCTAAACCGCACTAGAAAATGTCATAATACTTAGGCTAAACATGAAAATGTTAAACCTTAGAATGATGTTACTCACATTCATAGATGTACAAGAATTCCTCATGATATGGTTCTATATCATTGGTGAGGATTATGAGTTAGAGGATCACAATGAACCTGTTAACCATAGGAGATGTATTATTAGATCTTAGATTTAATGAATGACTCAAAGACTATGAATGAAGAGATGATGTCCAAAAGGAGATAATCATATTCTTGGGATTTGTTTTATCTTTAACCTATCGGTTTGATGATGAGGTTTGAATGAGTTTCCTTTTAGAGAAGACTCATAAGGATAATATATTGTATAGATATTTATTGCACGTCAAATGACATAAGTGTTTACTCGTATTCAAGTAATTGACTATGATTAAAACTTCATCATTTGCGAACTTTAAATATATAAAGATGATTAAATTGTCATACTTGTTTCCTTAGAAAGAAATATGACAAAATTGGATTTCAAGAACTCTTTATTAAATGATTGCTTAGCAAGGACGATATGTAATCATATGATGTTTTTATGAATCCAATAAAATCTTTACGAGTATACAAAAATGCTAGAATCCAAGTATGGATTAAAAGCACGCATCTAATGAGCATAATCTTAAGTTTAATTGTTAAATAAATCACTTGTTGGATTTGATTTTTAATTATAAATAAGATAGCTCATGAGTACATTAGAAAGCTAGTGAGAGTAAATTTGTTTTTATTTTTCTAAAATCAATTATGTTGTTGAACATATTAGAAACAATTTATTTTTCTAAGTAAAATTTTATCCCTTAGATTAAAATAGAGTTCTTCTAAGTATTTTAGGAAATGAAACATGCAACCTTGGTATAATATGTTTGATACATTAAACATATGTCGTGAATTAAGTCCGAGTATAATATGAAATATCATTGAGTGAAACTCAAATGATTTATCTCACTTGGTGAGATTGAACACATGAATGGAAACCTTAAGTCCTACTAAAGGATTCATTATGGACATCATATTGTATGTGTGATTAGTTGTATCATTTGCATGATTGTAAGATGATTTGACAACATTAGAATCTAATTGAAAGATATTAGAAGGAACATACTGATTAATGTTTAAATTAGGAATTCATAATTAGAATTAATAATGAAGATACTATAGATATACATTGTGGTAATCATAGTAAGATCATTATGATCAACAAACCTTGGGTTTGTGTGATATCCAAATATTATTAAAGAAGTGTTCAGAATTTACGATAGTTTGGCATAGTGTTGTTTGTATACACTAGTGCTTGTTTTAATTAAGATGATACTCAATCTTTATAGAAGCAAGTTTTCATCTTATGATAACATTGATGGTTACATATGCTTGGTTTAAAAGCATAGTTGCATGGATACACAAAAGAATAAGAATGCTTTACGGTTTGGAAAACTGTTGAAATGACCGTCTCCATTAGGATGTTGCTGGTTACATATGCTTGGTTTAAAAGAATAGTTACATGGATACACAAAAGAATAAGAATGCTTTACGGTTTGAAAAACTATTGAAATGACTGTCTCCATTAGGATGTTTGGCGTATGTCATACATCTTATGAAAAGTAATGTGACTAGACTCATATATGTAATATTTATAAGTGAGTGCGCACTTATAAAATAACAATCATCATATTATTTGTTAATACAAATAATGTCTAAAAACGTTATTTATATTTTTTAACATCTCAATGTTTTGATAATAACAAAATTTAAAAACGTTTACGATAAAAAAATAAACGTTCACAAATTGATAATCTTAAAATTTCATTTCTAAGATTAGTAATCACTTAAGGTATGGACAAACAAATCATTAAGCATGATTAGTGATCAAGAAAATATTTTTTCTTAACCATCACATTTTTACAAAAGTATTTTCACAAAAATAAATATACAAAATATTTTCTAATTAAAAGAAAAGTTTTATTTTAAACTTAAATTTGAAATTCAAATTGTCCTCCCAAAATGAAAGCTTCCATACCAGATACAACATTCCTTACAAAAAAACAAAAATAGGAGCAAAGTTTACTGGGTGGCCCCCTTAGAGGTCTGGCGGCCCCCAGATATATCTGGGACCGCTGGGACCGCCTGCAGACGACCGTTGGATTCGCTGGCTATAAATACTGCACTATTTCTGGCAGAAAATATACCTCTTTGCACGAAATTTTTCAATCTTCTTTCTCTCTCTAAAAATCTTCTTTCTCTCACTAAATCTCTTGATCACTAACATTGTTTGATCTTGTTTCAAGTGATCTAATCTCTTCTTCTCATCTCTCCTCTCTATCAAGTGCAAGAGAAGAACATTCGTATTCGCCAAGAAACGAATTGTTATTTAGTGATCTCTCCTCTCTTCTTCTAAGTATCAAATCTCTATTGTAATTATCTTGTGTAATTGTGTGATTCGGATTGTGTGTAAATCTGATAGTGTAGATCTTGTGAGTGTATAGTGTTTGTGAAGTGGTAGATTGGTTCTAGCTAAGATTAGGACTCGACATTTAGCTTAGTGTCGGAAAATAACGTAAGCGACGTGTAAACGGTTTTCTCCGCCTGAAGGGAGCTTGTTGACATAGTAAAATCTCGAGTAGGATACTCGGGGAGTAGAGTAGGGCGAAGAAGAGCTTCGTAGCCGAACCACTATAAATCTTGGTGTCTTGGTTTGATTGTTCCTTCTCTCATCTCTTTATATATTGTTGTGATTGTCATTTAGTTTTAGTTTAGTCATTTACATTATTGATTCATATTGTTAATTGGTTGAGTATACAACTCGAATCTAAGAATTTTGAAAGCAAACTTTTAAAACATAAAACAAACCTGTAAACTATTCAACCCCCCCTTCTAGTTTCCACAATTGGTATCAGAAGCCAAGGTCACTCAATATTTTTAAAATATACTGTATTTTAAAGCTTGGATCGATCTATGGTTTCTGACAAATATCTAGAAGGGCAATCAATGCAAACACCATCACTTTTTGAAATTGGCATTTTATTATATTGGAAAAATAGATTCGAGACATAAGTTTAATAATTCAAAAGATCTTGATCTCTTGCATTTAATACAAATGGTGATTTTCAACCTATTCAACAAAATCCGAAAACCAAATTAGATGAGGTTATACCTTTTGAAAAACAAAGTGACGATCTTAAAAAGAAGCTTGCAAAAAATAGCGAAGCTAAAATGGTTATTTACAATGCTTTGCCAAGAAAAGAATATGAAAGAATTTTTATGTGTAATACAGCAAAAGAAATTTGGAAAACTTTGTTAATCACCCATAAAGGTAATAACAAAGTCAAAGATAACAAGATCGACCTTTTGGTACAACAATATGAACAATTCGTCATTTCTGAAGACGAAACTATAGATAGTGCTTTTGCTAGATTTAATACTATTATTACTAGTCTAAAAGCTCTTAATAAAGGTTATTTTACAAGAATTCTATTAGGAAATTTCTTATGGCTCTACATCCTAAATGGAGAGCAAAGGTCACGATGATTGAAGAGTCGAAAGACTTAACGTCACTATCACTTGATGAACTTATCAGGAATCTCAAAGTTCACGAGATGATCATCAAGAAAGATTCTAAAATAGTCAAAGCTAAAGGAGATAGAAAATCTCTTATTTTAAAGGCTAAGAAAGAATCTAGTGATGAGGAGTGTTCGACTTTCGGAAGTGAAGATGAAGAATACGCCATGGTGTTTAGAGACTTCAAGAAGTTCTTTAAAAGAAGAGGTATATTTGTGAGACAACCTCAGAACGACAAAAAGACGTTCCAAAGAAACCGTGATGACATGAATGGTAAAGGTGATAGAAAATGCTTTAGATGCGGTGATCCAAATTATCTTATTGAAGAATGTCCAAAACCACCGAAAGACAAGAACCAAAGAGCTGTTATCGGAGGTTCTTATAGTGATAGCGGTGAAGAAGATGATGAGAAGGTCAAAGACGAAACATTTCTCGTAGCTAAAGCATCAAGTGAGGTATGTTCTGAATCCTCTTACTTTAGTGATGAAAATCATCTATAGATGATTTAGTTTTAAATAATGAATATGATAAACTGTGCAAAATGAGCTTAAAGATAACCACAAAAAACAAACGATTAAAAGCCATTAGAAATAGTTTAGAAAAAGAACTTTGTATTCTAAAAAAAAGTGTCTACACTCGAGAAAAACAAGGGAGTTGATCTCGAATGTGTAAAATGTCATATGCTTAAAATTGAGAATGAAAAACTCAAAGTGGAAGCCATTAGATTAAATAAATTAAAAAGAGTACACATTGTCTAAATGAAATGTTAAGTAATCAAAACCCTTCGGTGAAAAATTAGGTTTAGGGTTTAGTTCATTTGAAGCATCATCTAGTGGAACTAAAGAAATAAAATTTGTAAAAGCACAAAAAAGGTGTCCTCTGATGGAGGTCCTATAAATCTGGGCGGCCCCCATATTGTACAGGCGGCCCCAAAAACAATTACGGGACCGCCAGCAGCTACGCCTGGATCTGAGAAAAGTGTGTATTTTCAAATATCTATTTTGGGTCCTAGACCAAAACACATAATATTAAACAATGTCAAAGTTCCCGTTGCTAGTGATAATGAAGTTAGATAATTTTATAAGCCATTGTCAAAACCAGGAGTTGGATTTTCAAAACCTAATCTTATATAAAAAAACTCTACCACCTAGAAGAGTCAATAATAATTATCCTTGTCCTAAGACACCGCAACCAAAAAGGAACATTGGTCGACAAAATCAACCTCGTGGCTTTCTCGTAACTTGGAACAATTTCCAACATCAAAGTTACATGCCATGGGAAATGTGTCTTCCATTTCCACATCCTAATCAACTGCATCAAATGCAAGGGATGTTCAGCACTAACAACTTTGGACCCATTAGATATTAGGGACCAAATGTTTGAGTTATTGTCTTATATTAATAGACATGCCTTAGAGTCGACTTGGAACCCGATGAGTGGATAAAAGATAACGGATGCTCTAAACATATGACGGGTAACCAAAAACTCTTCTCAAGCTACAAGGCATACAATGGAGGTAATGTTATTTTTGGTAGCAATCTTCGCGATAACATCATTGGGAAATGTACGATTTCAAATGACTATCTCAAAATAGATAATGTAGAACATGTAGATAACTTAAGATTCAACTTGCTAAGTGTAGGACAAATATGTGATAATAAGTGTAGAGTAACTTTCTCTGTACATGATAGTGAAATCACCAAAGACGGTAAGGTCATAGGTAGAGGTATTAGGAAGAAAGGCTTATATGTGATGAAATTAGGAAATAAGCCTAAAGACTAAATTTGTCTAGCAATGATTGATGAAAACTCCATGTTGTGGCATAGGAGATTAGGTCACGCAAATATGCGTCTTATTCAATCGTTTCCATCTAAGGAATTAGTTAGAAACTTACCTAAGCTTAAGTTTGATCAATACTTTTGTGATGCTTGCAAAATTGAAAAACAAGCTTACGCTAGTAAAAAAGCTAAGAATATAGTCTCAAAGACTAGATGCTTAGAACTCCTTCATATGGATCTTTTTGGTCCATCGGCCGTACGGGGTTACGGAGGAAACCGTTACACCTTAGTCATAGTAGATGACTACTCTAGGTATACTTGGACTAGATTCCTTAAGGATAAAACTGAAGCCTTTGATCAATTCGAAATATTTAGTAAGAAATTTCAAAACCAATTAGGATGTACAATAGTGTCAATAAGAACCGACCACGGTAGGTAATTTGATAATGAGGTGCAATTTGGAGAGTTTTGTAATGCCAATGGAATTACACATAACTTCTTGGCTCCATGCATACCTTAATCAAATGGCGTGGTTGAAAGGAAAAATATGACACTTCAAGAAATGTGTAGGACTATGTTGAATGAGCAATCGTTACCACAAAAGTTTTGGTGTAACGTCGTAGATACTTCAACATACATTCTCAACCGAATCCTAATTAGCGCCATTCTAGGAAAAATACCTTATGAACTCTTGAGAGGTAGGAAACCTACTCTTGTTTACTTTAGAGTGTTTGGAAGCAAGTGCTTCATTTTAAACACTAAAGACTACCTTACAAAGTTTGACCCAAAGTCATACGAATGTGTCTTTTTAGGTTACTCCCAAAATAGTAAAGCATACATCATCCTTAATAAACATACTAGGAAAGTCGAAGAATCACTCAACGTGACATTCGATGAAACTCCTCCGCCCCCTAAGACATCACCCTTGGTGGATGATGACTTAGATAAAGAAGAAGCAATTAAGGTTACCGGAAAGAAAAACTTAGAAAATGACATTGAGGATGAAACTTTAGAGATTGACAAAATAGTCAATATTAAGGAATCTAGGAACCATCCATTAGAGAATATTATAGGAAACCTTAACCAAAGAACCCTTAGATCACAAGCCCAAAACCAAAGTAACTTCTTTTGTTTTATATCAACTATAGAACCTAAGAATGTGAATGAAGTCTTAACGGATGATAGTTAGATAGTCGCTGGTGTATAAAGTTTTAATACGTATAATAATATAACGATGATGAAATTCCTAGACTACCCTTGAGGACAAAGGTAGTAAGAAAAAGCACACGAAAATATCCTACGTAAGCCTGTAAGTGATTACCGGGTCGTTTTCCCAAAGACTTATGAAATTGAGACCTTGTTTGTTATTTGGACAATGACTTGAATTGGTTCGAAGATGATTGTTTTCTAAAATCCTAATATAGAGAGCAAATAAAAGCACAATTAAAGCTAACAACGAAAAACGTTAACGGGAATTTAATAAAACGCGACAAATAAGCAAGTATACTAAAATTAAACACTAAATGATTTTCTAAACTTTTTCTAATCCTACCTGACTATTTGAAAAGAAAAGACAAAGGAAATTCTAAAACGAGAGTGTTTAAATCTTAAAAATGAAGAAAACGAGAACGGGAACGAAATCCCGTTCTTTAAAAAATGAACTTTCAAAATATTAACCATACGCAAGTAAATTTCAAACATAAGCCTAGAATATGATAAAAGAAAATTTAAAAAAAAAGAAAATTATTTTTTTGATTATTTTTCTATTTTTTAATGATTTTTTAAAGTTTTTAACAAAATTAATTCACGAAAAATATAAACTTTAAGCTAAAAATCCTAGAAAATTTCTAAAAATAGCTTATGATAAGCAGGATGCAGGAAAAATAAAAATAAAAAATCCTAAAGTGCTAAACTAAATAAGCCGGGAAAAAGCTTAATAGCACTCAAAGTGCTTATTATAACTAAGATTCAAAAAGGTGTTAAAAGAAATGATAATGCAACTTAGGACGTAAAAGTCCCAAGGGCACGTTGGTGAGAGGTGTGTGTATTGAGTCGTTTATAAAGGGCGAGACTAGGTTGAGGTCAGGGGTTCGAGCCTTGCTAATCCCTGACTTCCTTGGTTGCCCTTTTTTTTTAAAAACTTTAAAAAGCAAACTTTTTAATCAGCTAAATATGAACACTTTTTGTGAAAACAAATTTTGTAAAAATTAGAAAATAAGCTGGAAATCAGCTTAAAAGCTTAACAAAACACTTAAAGACTTTTCTTAAAGTTCAAATTCACTAATAAGCTAAAGTATACTCAAACCACATCAAATTAGCTATGACTAGCCTAACATTACCCTATTAAGCCATTTGTACTAAACTTAAGCTAAAAATGACAAACCATAAGCTGAGAAAGAGAATTAAGCATTTTGCACAAACTGGTTATAAAATAGACTAATAACAAACTTTTGAACTTATTTAAAACATGAAATCTGATCCTTATGGACAGCTATATTATACCTATGGAAAACTTATTTTAAGCTCTATCTAAAACTTTAATCACAAAGGAGTTTGAAATCTAAATAAGCTATGAAAAGACTTAACGAAAAAGCTACTTGCTATTTAACTTTGTTTTTGGTTTTTCTATGAAAAGACTAATAAGCTAAATCCGGGACCTAATAAGCTACAAACAACTTAATTTTAACCTAATAAGCTAGTTAAGACAGAAACTGAACAAAAACTTATGGCAGTAAGCTAAAAAATCTCAAATAAGCACTTTAGTCCAAACAGTCCTTAAGGCAACTTTAGGCTTAAATTTCTATAAGCAAACAGATCCTTATGACTTTCTAGCTTATATCATCTTAAACCTTAGCCAAAAAGCTACTAGAAACAAGTCTTAAAAACTATTTTGAAAAGCAAATGGACAAAGAAAAAAACTATTTGAAAACAGTTTTTTTTTAAAAGACAAAGTGTTACTTTTGAGCTCAAAAACTGATAACTAGAAAAGCTTATTTTTAAAAAGAAAATTCAAACAGATCTACACTACCCTATAATCTACTTGTATTCTAAAAATTAAGACCTAAGAACTAAATTTACTCTCTGATATTTAGGATAGAAAATGGCTGTTTGGCCTATTAGACTGCTGATGCAATTGACATGCTTATGACAAAACTCAGAACCAAGAAGTGCAGGTTTAGAGATATGTTCTAAACTTCTTTTAAACACTCAAGCAAAATCAAATTCAGCAATAACAATAGCTATAACAGATTTGAGCTTAAAATGCACATTAAACTAGATTTAGGCTAACAAATTTAAACAACTATACACTACTTTGATTAAAACTTGATTATGCCTACAAAAAAATTTAAATCCTGACTCTATAAACCTTATAATAAGATTTAAAATGAATTTTAAAGGACCAAATGGACTCAAGCAGTACTAACTTGAGTTAGTACTGCTTGACCCAAACACTCCCTTAAATTTCTTAAATCCATACTTAGCTTATAAAAATAAGAATTAAAGCTAAAATCATAGATATCAGATGCTAAAAAGCTATATTAAGACCTAATAAGCAGATTTTAACAAACTAATAAGCTAGAACAATAAGCTATTAAACTATGCTAATATTTTTGTATTTTTTGACAGTTTTTATAACATAACTAGCAAACTAAAATCTAAGTTAACTAATGAACTTATTAAGCATTAAACAACAAATATAAGCAGTAATAAGCTAATGAAACAGTAATAAGCCACCACAAATAGATTAAACTAATTATGCAGATTTAAAGCTAGAAAATAAAAATGAAGACTTACAAGGGCCTTTGCACAAACAAGGCTTTCAAATGCTCTTAGAGCTTATTCAACAAGCTCCAGCTTATCCAAGGATAAACTGGTGAGGACTTGGAAGCCCATCCATTACTGGCTTCCCTTCCACAAGTAAGCTGAGGTAAATTTTGAGTGGTTTTTGAGTAAGAAAAGCTCAACTAAGCTTTTGAGAGCTTTGTTGAGTAAATAGTCAGCTTAAGATGAGATTTAGACAGATTATTAAAAGCTATTTGATCTATTAAGAGCTTGTTAAACCATATTGCTTATTAAGTAAAACAGAATTCTACACAAGATTAAAAATAAACTTCAAATTTTATTAATGAAAACAGATTACAAAGCTTTTAAATGAAGATTACAAGGATTGAAAACAATAAGCTGAAAATTACATTTAATTAAAAATTATACTAAGCTACACTAATACTACCTTAGATGATCCGTTATGAGTGATAGAGGTCTTGTATTTATAGGCTTGAGAGAAGCTTCCGGGCCTTCTTCATACGCTCCTCTTAGCTTTGATCATCACCCTTCATTTATTGCCAATCATTGGATGTCCTCTTTTAGCCGTTAGATCAAAATATGATCACACGGATTGCCAACGTGGCAATCCTTGTGTTAAAGGCTTTGTGCTTCTTTTGGCTTGATTTTAGTGCAAAATCCCACTTCTAGATGTGTTTCTTTTGAGTCCCGCGTGTCATTCTTGTGTAAGTCTTGACTAATAAGAGCTCTTGAGTAACGTTTTTTGGCTGCTGACTCATTGCTTAGTACTAAGAATCTAAGAGGTCACGTTGGATTAAGTGGGAGTGGGTTTTTACCCTTTTAATTTTTGCTGCAGGGTAAAGAGGGGGACGAAGGGTGAATAGTGTTTTCACCTTCGCGCCCTTTTCTCTTTTTATACGTTTGTGTGTTTGACTGATGGTTATTTGAGCGTTGACTTGGGCTTAGGATTTATAAAAAGGAAATTAGGCCGGTTAAAGGGTTTAAGGGTTTTGGTTATTAAGAGTTAACGACCGTTAGTTTCTTAATAAAAGAGGACTAACAGTGTTAGTGATTTAGGGTTTTTGGTGAAATTTTGGTTTAACATTAAGGGTATTTTGTTTATTTAAAGGATTTTTGTCTTTTGTGGGTTGACCATTGTTGACCATGGGTTGACTTTGTTGACTTTTGCTAGAAATTACCGGCTCTTGTACACTCTATCCGTTCTCGTGTTCGTGTTTGTCCGGTTTTGACCGTTTTCTTGTGATTTTTGCAATATCCGTACCTACACATCACAAATGAAAAAACAAGCAATATACAAGCATAATTTGCATAATCTGTTCATTTTAGGGCCATTTTTGGTATAAAAAGGATATGTGATTTCTCACATATCACCAAACTTCTTCAAAATTTCATCCACATACTTGTCTTGACTGATGAAAATCCCATCATCTGTCTGTGTCACTTGTAGTCCTAAGAAGAAAGTGAGCTCACCCATATAACTCATCTGGAACTTCTTGTGCATCAATTTCTCAAACTCAATGCATAACTCCTTTTTAGTAGATCCAAAAATGATATCATCAACATATACTTGAACTAGTAAAATATCAATTTTGACTCTTTTAAATGACAAATCTTATCTATCTGACACTCTTCTGAAATCCAGTGTCAATAAATAGATAGATAAAGTCTCTACAAAGCTCTAGGGCTTGATGTAGACCATATAATGGCCTTTTCTACCTTATAAATCTGTTAGAGATACTTTGGATCTTCAAACCCTTAGGGTTGATAGAAAATACTTCCTCTTCAATCTTGCATACTGATTGCTCTCTTCCAACCAATCTGGGATACTACAAAGTCTTTGAATGAGGTTAGGCTATGAATAGCCTAATTGCTTCCAATCCTAGAATAGAGCAAAAACCTCATCAGAATCTATTCCCTCTTCTTGAGTGTAAACCAAACCCTTGTGGCACCAGCACCTTGCCCTTGTTTTCAATCACAATACAACTTTTCATCTTCTTGTTCATGTACACCCCATTTTGTACAATGGCTCTTGTTGCCAGTGGTAAATCCATAAAAGTCACAAACATGTTGTAAACTTGATTGCAGAAGCTCTTCTTGCATAGCTTATATCCAAATTGGATCTTTTAATGCTTGGATTACTTTTTTGGGCTCTTCCTGGGATAGGAAACAAGCAAACGGACAAGTATGAAGGTCTTCATGAGTTTTCCCTTCATAAACAGCACTAATAAACCCTTGTTTATTTGTAGTCTTTGTCATTCTCCTTGTCTGTACACCAGACTCTGAACCTCATCCCAATCACTGATAAGTGATATGATTTTTATGGATTCCAGTTATTTTGAGTAGAAGGAAAACCCTAGATATGTGGTAGTAAGGTTGCTTAGTTTTATTATGTTTTCAATACCAATTAATCGCACGTGTTGCTTCATGAGAGCTAGTAGTAAACTGTTGGACCAACAATATTAATATTTACTACCAGTATTAACATTTGTACTGGCAGTATTAATACTTGGCCTAGCAGTATTAACATCTTGAGTACTATTTTTAGGTCTCTCTTGATCATCAATTCCACTTTTTTTTATTTACACCTTCATCATCCTTCTTTCCAGCATCACTAGAAGGTTGTGGTTCATCATTACTAGCATTATTTGAAGGGGGGGGGGGGGGGGGGGGGGGGGGGGGGAAAAGGGGGGGGATTCAAATAGTAAACCATCTTTCCACAGTGGCATCAAAATATAGTCTTGGCTAGTCCTGTCTCCTTGCTTGATTGACCTGCACCATCTTTCTTCTATACTTTTTCAATGATCTTTTAGAGTTTGTACCTGCAAACAACTGGCACATTAATTCATTGATTTTGCTTAAAACATCTATATCAAACATCACTTTGGTCATCGCCTGCTATAATAGTAATCTCCATGAACTAATATGCAAGTTTTCTTCTACTTTCCTTGTTCTAATTGTTGTATCCCCTAATAGCCTTCACTATTCAATTGAGTATCCAACAAGAATCCTTCATTGATTTTCCATAACACTTGCCTAAATAATCTAAGGTATTTAAGAATGGGTAAACTTGACACCAAATGGTCTCATGATTCTTAGAGCACGGTGTGCTACCTCTAAATAGTCTAAGGGGTCTTGTTATGAGGCTTAACTACTAATACCCTATTCTACACATAGCAAGCAGTATTAACTGCTTTAGCCCAAAATGTAGTAGATAACTTAGAGTCAGTTAACATGGTTCTAGCAGCCTCAATTAGTGTCATGTTTCTCCTTTCAGCAACACCATTTTGCTGAGGAGTTCTAGCTAAACTAAATTCCTTCTTAATGCCTTTCTTTTCACAAAATTCACTCATAACTCTATTTTTGAACTATGTTCCATTGTCACATCTGATAATCTTTACTTTCTTATAAACTAGATTTTCTATCTCAATTATAAAGCTCTTAAGAATGCCACTAGTCTCATCCTTAGATGCTAAAAAGAAAACCCAAGTAAATCTGTTATAATCATCAGTGACAACTAGACAATATGTCTTATTCATTAAGCTGCTTACAAAACGTTGATCCAAACAAGTCCATATGCACATGATAAGCTGAGTAATAGAGTTCTGAATCTTGGACTTACAAGAGGCTATTGGTTGTTTTCCCTTAAGACTAAGCAACACAAGTTTGGTCATTTTCAAAATATTTTTAGGGTAAACCTTTCACAAGATTGTCCTTAACAAGTTTATTAATAGTTTTAAAGTTTACATGACCAAGCCTCCTATGCTATAGCATTGATTCATCAAGTGTGGCCTTTGCAACAAGACATGTTAAGCTCTCTTTAGGAACAATATTCTTCATATCAACATTGTACATGTTGTTCTTTCTAGGAACTTTAATTAAAACCTGACTTTCATCAGCTAACTTAAAGTCAGGAGACAGAACAAAACATGCAGTGTTAGTAAAAAGAACACTGTTCTTTTTGTCACACGTCTGGGAGACACTAAAAAGGTTAAACTGTAACTCCTTGACAAAGTACACATCCTCAAAATCAAGCTTACCAGTTTTAAGAGTTCCTTTACCAGTAATTTTCCTCTTTTAGCTCCTCCCTTAAAGGTAACATATCCTCCATCAAAGTCCTTGAAGTCTGAGAGATAGGACATGTTGCTTGTCATGTGCCTAGAGCATCCACTGTCAACATAGCCTTGATCTTCTTTTTGTGTATGACCCTGAACATAAAAATAAGGAAATTAGTTTCCTTTGGGGACCCAAGCCATCACTGACTTGCATCTGCCTCGTGCATCAACATAATTATGTCTCTTCAAAGTAATTGATGCACTATCAAGTTTGGTAGGTCTCCAAACCCAATATGTTGAGGCCTTAACAA
>BQNB010106987.1:0-23267 GCA_026074375.1 Tanacetum coccineum | reverse complement strand
ACATTTACCTTAGATATTAACTTTTCATAAAATCAAGGTTTAGAGGTATACGATAACAGTTTAAAGCCTGTTTTGATATATTGTTGCAAATGGTACATTATATGTGTAATGTACTTCGTAAAAATGATATTATGATATTTAATTGACATGTTATGATGTTTGCTTGACATATACATAGATAGGAATGCCATAGGTAGGTTGCGTGAGCTTGTTAACTTTAGATATGCAAGTTACATTGCATATTAAGATATTAAAGCAAAAAATTTCCCTGTGAAAAAGTGATATATTATATAATAGAGAGATATTACATTGGTGAAAATTCCGGGTTGTTATAGTCCCCAACCTTACAGAAATCTTGTCCCGAGATTTAGTTGAATGATGGAGTGTAAAAGTTTAGAGATTCGTTCATAGGAAGATATTATGAAGTAAGGGATTTGTTTGTACAAGCGGATCATAGATTGAAAGAATGTTGTTTGTATGCCATATACTTAAGCCTACTTATTTATAATTTATCACTTACAAAGAGAAGCGTCCAAATCCTTATAACTGAGAATTTATAAATTCATAGTTCAGAGGTTTATAATTTCCTTATTCAAATGAAGAAGCGTCCTAATTCATTTCAATAAGATGATTATAAATCATCCTACCTAAGCATAAAACATGATATCGAAATGGTAACGTGTAGAAATGATATGATTTTTCAAAACCATCAAAGATAATGAGAAGAATAATGAGACATTAATTGCAATGATGTCCATATTTGTCGTATTCCAATAATAATAGGTATGAGGGGAGTATTCAGAGTTGAATATGATAGAATTAATGGAATTAACAAACGATGTCGAGTTTTGATATCACCAGATAACAAGATGAGACGGAATCACTTTATTATTTCATGGATAACTTTACATATGAAACTTAAAAAGTGTTGATACTTATGCTACGTGTCTTGTGATAGGATTCTAGATAAAAGCAACAAATGACAAAGATTGTAGCTTGATGTTTGGGGTTTTCAAACTTATGAAGTGTGTTTCAGAAGATTCTGGTGATGAACTTGAATATCTTCGAGAGTTGTTTCTAGAGTAGAAATCCTAGAGTGAACAAAAGTAAACTTGTCTCTAAGTACGCCCTCCTGTGGCCCTGTTGTTTGCTTTTGAGCACCGATTTGCATAATGTCCTTTCTCTCTACAGACATTACAAGTTATGGATACTGATTGTAGGTTGTTTCTAGTGGCTGGTCTTTTGTTTCTGCAATTCTTGGTCAGATGACCTACTCTGTTGCAAGTCTGACACTTGACAGTGCAAGGTCCTATGTGATGCAGGGTGCACCTTTCACACAAGGGATGATTTCCAGTATACCCATTGGTGGCAGCATAAGTCCTGAAGGTTTCTTGCCTTCTATTCTGCTGTTGGTGGTAATCATTGTTACGGTTGTTATTTTTATAGTTATTCTGATAGTTGTTGTTGTTGATGATGTTTCTCTTTTCCTCAAGCTTTCGTTTGTGATCATTGGTTTCTTGCATAGAATCATGCTTTATTATCTGATCCATTAACCTCTGGGCTATGTTGGTGGCTTCCTCCAAAGTTTGAGGCTTCGAGGCAGTAACATTTCCTTCAATACTTCTGGGTAATCCACTGATGAAGATTTCCATAAGTTTCTTAGAATTTGGTACCATGTTTGGGCATAAAACTGACAATTCCTGGAACCTTCTAATGTAAGTCTTAGGATCATTTCATTTTACAGCCAAGTTGTAAAATTTGTCGTCCATTTTCTTGACTTCAGTTCGAGGTCAATACTTATTGGTTAAGATCCTTTTTAATTCGGTCCATGTGATTTGATTGGCTTGATCTATTCCAATAGGTTGAGCGTATGAATTCCACCAGGACAGGGCATCATTGGTTAAAGTACCTGTAGCAAATGTCATTTTGTTTTCCTCGGCACAGTTGCTACGAGAAAATACCGATTCAGTCCGCTCAAACCAGCGAATGAGGCCAACTGCTCCTTTCGTACCATTGAAGTAGAAAGGTTGACAGCTAACAAACTCTTTATAGTTTCCCGTTTTTGCTACAGGAGTTCCAGTAGGTTGGGAGGGTTATCCTTCTGTACCATTTAAGTAGAAAGGTTGACATTTAAGTGTAACCGGACACCTCCTTTATAGTTCCTCTCAGTCCAGTACGAATATAGCTAGCAAGCAACACAGGATTTCCATAAGGTTCAAGGAAATTAGTTTCCTCCGAGCGGCAAGAGGAGACCTCAGCGCACTACTGCCCTGAATCCTGTTCTGAGACACTGTGCTTCTAGCTTCTAGAGCTGACAGGCAACACATGGGCACATCATAATTAGTCGCTGAAGATACAGATCACTATGTCAGTCATACTTAAGCGCTGATGTCGTCTTATCCGGCAACGTGTTCGACGTCACACATAGGTATAGCGGTGAAGAGACTTATTCACAGAGCAGACATAGAGAGAAGCACAACATCAGCCCCTAAGCTGAGAGAATCATATCACAAGTGAATTATCGGAAAGGTAATACACACAAGCATAGATATGTGACTGCTGATGAATATAGCTTAACGATGTATAATGACTCACCACTTCTCTTTTAAGCACTTATGGTATGATTTATAATGATCAATACGGAGATAATGATGCAAATGATGGAGATGATGATGAAAGAGAGATAAGTTGGTATTATGAAACAATAAGGTACATAACGGGATTGCCTTTATAAACAACTTGCCTTTTTACTATACATCCCGTGACTAGGATAAAGCTTATAACTAGACTGATAGTTTGTTGATTTTGAGCCGGTAGATGACATCCTAAAGATCCTCCTGATCTAAAATGGTGACGAGCTGGATCTCCTCAATGATTTCGTTCAAGATTGGAAATTTTGTAGTGAGCAACGGCAATCTTATCCTTTTGCCCTAACTGCTTCTTTTGAAGTTTGATAATCTGAGTACGGATTCTCTTAAGTTCGGTCTTTAGTTCGTTACCATTTCTTCATATGATCATTCTATCATTAATACGTCCTTCTTCCATTTTCTCAATGCGGTGAAAAGAGAGTTCATCTAAGTAATTCAAAATATCTTCGATTTGTTCCTCATGATGTTTCAGATGCATCTTAACTGAACTGTTTCCTATTTCAAATATTTGAGGTGGGGTAGGAGTATAAACTGAGAAAGATGGTAATACCAAATTAAAGGTTTGATTCCAAGATGAATTAGATAACGTAGTTGAGGAAGAAGATGGGGGATATATTTGCTTCTTAGGTGGTAATAGTTCTTCAGGAACAAAGAAATATCAGGGATCAAATAGTAGTGATGGTGGTAATACCGGAGATGGAGTTAAAATAGCTGGTGGAGTAGTAGGATCTGGTGATGAAATAGGTGATTCCTTAGCATAAAATGTTTGTACGTCCTTTAAACAAGGATTATCGTAGAAAGGTGGGATCACTGATGGGATTATATTAGAGTTTTCTGAAGAGTTAAAAGAACTGCTTTCCGATGAAGTTGGGAAATAATTCGATGAGACCGGAGTATAGTTAAGAATATTCATAGAGGAAAAAGCATCCTCAATATCAGAAGTAGAGTGGTTGGGAGAAGACATCGTTCTAATAACAACCCAGTTGTAAATAACATAAGTTATTGTTAGGATATCATTTCATCACCTCAAACACAAAAATAAGAAAAAATAGATTTTAGAGAGAGAAAGTAAAAAGTAGAAAAATGGTACTACACATAGAAAAAAAATAAAGCAACACCCTCTCCATACTTGGAGAGGGCTTTAAATAGTTATAAGAAAGGACTATTCTTGTGGGCTTTGAGTTGGGCCGGATCTTAACACAAATGGGCTTGAGCCCGACAACTAGGCCCAACTAGCTTAACTAAATTCCCGTAAACTACGTTTTACTTATACAAGGCTCGGGAATATTTAATGACCATCACTTTAATAAATACACGGCTAACAATCCTCCCCCTAATTGTGGTCCATTCAATTGTGGATCCCTTCTTGTGACGTGCTTAGATCTTGACCTGTATTCTTGGGAATTCCTTTTGATATCCATTAGCATGCTTGTGATCTTGATCTTGATCTTTAACTTATATTCTTTGACAAATATTGATATGTAGTCTTTGCCTTGATTGCTCTTGACTACTGAGATCCTCTAAATCTTTATCCTTGTTTCTTATGCCGCATGCGATCTTGTGTCTCCACCCACATGCTCGAGATCTTGAAAGCTATCTAACATCTCCCTCACATTTTTCTTTTTAACATGATTAATTGTACCACAAAATTTTCTTATGAGGAAGTGCTTGTTCATCAGAGATTACGGAAGACTTTGATAGATTGAGCTTTCAACATGTATTAATCTTTTGATTGATGCATGAGTCTTGAATCTTGACTCGTCCTGGTCTAGAAGCTGCAACCGTCAGAGAACCTGCAAATATAGGTTTAAGTATAAACATATATGAACGAAAGTGTCTTTGTCACTTAGTCGAATACGATTGCAATAACCATGGTTCCCTGTTAATCAGTATAACTACTGCCTGTGATCAGGTAGAATTTAAAAGAATCTCCTTGATAGGGTTTCGCAGCTGCACTAGCCGTTCTCATTACCGGAGCATCTCAAAGCAGACAACACAGTAAGAGTGAATCAGATTGTTACTATCTTTCTGATTTGAGTCGTCAATTCATTTTACTGGAACCAGTTTTGATTTCATATAGAACGCACCAATCGTTTTTTCCAGTTGACATAAGTTTGAATTCATAATAGTAAATCTGCAAGTCACCTACATAAAGAGCTTGATTGATTATGCTCAAGAAGGATTCCACTTCACAGTGAATACTAAAGAGTATCACTCTGATGTTCTGGCAATATCACAAGAATAATGCGTAGGACTTAATGAAACCAAATGTTAATAATGATGTAACAACATTTGTATATTTGGAATTTGTGTCTAGTGAGATTTTGATAGATCTCGTTGGCTCTAGACTCTATAAGTGCACATTTGTTATTTGGAAATCGAAGGCTGAAGCGGACTGCCACCTTTTCAATATCAACGATCTTGGAATAAGAAAGCCGATAGAAATGTGTTGATCTCCGTGAGAAATGAAACAGAAATCTTTTGAGAGATTCTGAGTGGGTAAGGTGGGTTGTGCTTTGCATCACTGGGTCCATGATGACTTGACTTCAATATCAGAATCATCTTTGTGATTACCGATAGATTATGCATTGACCCGGTTTTCTGCCTAGGTGTATGGAGGGCTTCTTTCTTTTCACCTTTTATCCTTACAATTCTTTTTCATTCTTCAACCCCTTCAGTGCAAACTGAGACCTTCCATGACTAGTACCTTGTTGGTTTATTCCCAGCACTAGCTCCATCTCAATCGCACTATTCCCTTATTCTCACTTACTCCTTTTTTCAATCATACCTAGGACATCCTACTCTATCTAATGGAACTTCCTGGTAGATCCCTCGGTTGCTGGCTGATCATGGAACGAATATACTAACCTTAAACGCCTTATCACTCCTTAGAAAATAAACAGTTGGTCGGTCTTTGAGATATTGCCATGAAGATCCATAAAATCATTTGATAAAAAATCAATCAACGTGTCTGAGAAATCATTTAAGACACATTGAGTATTTCCAGAGTTACCAAAAAGCTCCCCCTACACATATGCACCATATTTAAGAAAGAGTTTAGCACATGCGAGGTTTTGGAACGCACTTATAGATTGAAGATCGTATCCATTATTAATCCGTATTGATCACATTTTAATCACTATTCTCCCCCTCAAAAATTGCATATGTGTTTACAATTTTTGACAATTAGTGAATTAAAAACAAGTTAATGTCCGGAATTCACATGAGCCTAACAAAGTCTGGGGAGAACAGGAGTGCATGCAGAATGAATCATATTATTATACTCCCCCTCAATTATAGAATAGATTGAAAACTTGGAGTGGGAGTTGTTGAGCAAAAAACACAATTTTTTGAAAGATTTGAAAATTTTTTTTTGAGAATATCTTGAAAAATTGTGCTCAACAGGAAAATATGTGAGATATATCTTATTTACCATCATTTTCCTTAGAACTTCTCTTGAGCATTCAAAACTTTGAATGTTTATATGACTTTGCTCAAGACCGAGAAGATATGAGCTTCCCGTTGTTTAGGATAAATGTACATAAATGAAGCATTTTCCTTTCTAAAGACCGAGTCCTACTGACATTTACTTAGAAGTCGTAGAGAAAAAAAAATGAAAGGACATGTTTTGAAAGCATTTGAAACTCTCGCTCGAACTTCATTTATTCACCTGTGTTAATATTAATCAACATTTCTAGGTGCGCAAATGTTATCGATTGTCGAGAGACATGTCGGAGAAGATTCTTTTTGTATTTTTGAAATTTTTTGATTTTGTATTTTGCTTTTATAGGTTTATAAATTTTTTATATTTTGTTTTCTTGGATTTTATATTTTTTGTATTTTGTTTTCTGATAAAATATATAACAAAGATTACTGATATTTTGCAAGACGTTCAAGTTCTTTAGGAGATAAAATCCATACCAAGGACCGACGAACAAAAAGTTGAATTCGGTCCCTACAGGAAGAGCTTTTGTGAAAAGGTCGGACCAGTAGGTAATCCTGTCATGACAAACTACAGTTTCATCGTACCCATTTCCACGTGTTCCTTTATTAAATGGTACGTAACGCGTTGTGTTTTGTTCTTGGATTGTTGGACCGGTTGAGATATGGCTATGGCTGATTTTGAATCACAATAGATTGGAATCTTGTTGAAGTGAAAGCCATAATCCGTTAACTGTGTCCGCATCCATATGACTTGGGCACAGCAAGCGGATAGAGACACATATTCTGCTTCCGCGGTAGACAGCGCAGTACAGTCTTGTTTCTTTGAGGACCAGCTAACCAACTTTTCGCCTAAGAATTGAGCTCCACCGGAAGTACTCTTGAAGGTGTCTTTACATCCCGCATAATCAGCATCTGAAAATCCGGTTAGTTCAATACCAGAATCCTTCGTATACCAAAGACCCGTATTAACGGTTCCCCGGAGATAACGAAAGATCCTTTTAACCTCCTTTGAGGTGCTTCTCGGTTGGCTTAGCCTGGTACCGAGCACATAAACAAGTAGCAAGAGCAAAGTCCGGTCTACTACACGTAAGAATAATTAGGCACCCAATCAAGCAAGATATTTTGTTGTCATCGACTGGGACCCATTTTGATCAAGGTCAAGCTTGTTCTTGATCTCCATTGAGTATGGGATCGCAAGTTTCCATTCTATATTTTTTAAGGATTTCTAACACGTAGTTAGACTGGTTTATGAAGATGCCATGGGGGGATTGGTTAACTTGTAAACCAAGGAAAAACGTCATTTCCCCCATCATTGACATTTCGAAGCGGATTTTCATAAGGTCAGCAAATAGTTGTGTATTCCTAAGGTTTGTAGAACCAAAGATAATATCATCTACATAGACTTGTACCACTAAGATGTCGTCGTCGAAGCGTCTTATAAACAACATTGGATCAATAGTGCCTTTGAAGAAGTGATTCTGTAGGAGAAACTATGATAATTCATCATAACATGCCCTTGGTGCTTGCTTTAACCTATATAGTGCCTTCTTTAACTTGTAGGTATGGCTTGGATGATCAGCATCGATGAAACCTTTAGGTTGATACATGTACATGTCTTCTTTTAACGTACCATGCAAGAAAGCAGTTTTCACATCCATTTGAAATGCAGTGAATGATTTATGTGGATCATAGGCAAAAAAATATCCTGATAGCTTCCATCCTAATAACTGGAGCGAAGGATTCTTCAAAATCTATTCCTTCCTCTTGACAGTACCCTCTCACAACTAGACGAGTCTTGTTTCGGATGACCGTGTTCTTTTCAACATGCTTGATTTTTAATAACCATTTCAATGTAAGGGGTTTTATATTATCTAGAGCAGGAACTAACACCCATACATCAAGCCTTTTAAACTGGAGAAGCTCTTCTTGCATTGATTCAATCCATGCAGGGTCGGTCATAGCCTCTTTGACATTTCTTGGTTCCATAGTGCTCACAGTTATTGCATACATGCACATGTCACCATCTGTTCAGAGTTGATTCCTTGTCAAAACTGGTCATGAGGGTTCTCCTATCACTTATTCTAGAGGGTGATCCTTAGTCCACAGATATTCGTGAAGGTAAGGTTGATAAAACGTATGCATGTTCGATGGATCCACATATTGTGAATGTGATGATTCAGCAGCACTTGTGGATGGAGTAGCAAAAGGATTTACAAACGTATTTCCATCGAGCATAGCATTCGAAACATTATCAGTGTCGGGACCAAATAATCACTTTACTTCATTATTGTTGAACACTAGAAAATAAGATGAGAGAAAAAAAATAAAAGTAGAGAGATGTAGAGAGAGAGAAAGTAATAAAGAAAAGAGAATGGTTAATTCATACAAGTGTGTGTGTTACAAATGAGAACCAACATCCTTTTCCTTGGTGGAAAAGGGTTTATATACCCTAGTGAGCCATGGGCTTTCCTAGGTGGGATGGGCTCAGGATTAACTTGGGCTTAAGCCCGATACACATACAAGATTAGATTAAGTCACAAGCCCGTTTCCCATTTCTAGCCTATTACAACGTATATTAAATAAAGACCAAAGCTTCCTCGTTGAGTGACCGAGCTTCCTTGTTCGACTTGATATTTTAAGGCTAACAATCTCCCCCGAAGCTTGGTTTCTGATAGATTCCGAGCTTCCATGTTCATAGTCATAACATGGTTTTGGGTTTCTTGAGATTGCTTTAACATTGATTTCTTGAGTCTTGTTCTTAGTCTTTATCTTTGTTGTAGTCTTGTTCCTTCATGCTTTGTGATCTTTGATCTTGAGCCTTTTCTTTTTGACTTTGAATTTAATTCTGAGATCTTTATATCTTTTCCTTGTTTGTCTTGTTGTCTCTGCCATCTTGCGATCTTGTGTCTTGACCAACATGCTCATACTTTGCATCATCTTGAAAGCTTGCTAATAATCTCCCTTGACAATCTTTGTCTTGATAATCTTGATATCTTTAAGTAGATCTTGTGTATCAGAGTTTGCGGAAGTCTTTGTCTTTAATTCATGAGCTTTCTTGATTCTTGAATCTTGATGCTTATAGTATATCTAGTTTGAGCATGACCATGTGGTAGTGAATTCGACTCTGCTGGAATAAGGCTGCAACACCGTCATTTGTACCTGCATTTTAAAGTTAGTGATAAACAGCAAATACGGATGAATATGGATTTGTCATTCGTCGAGATTCGGTTGCAATAACCTCCAGTTCCGTAGGACCATTTTACAGTATAAATAATGTACCTGTAATCAGGTAGATTCAAAGAATCTCCTTGACAGGGTTTCCAGCTCAAAACGTAAGATCCTCTAATACAAGTGTATTAGATTCACCATGCTTGCTTCTTCTCAATACCATAACGTCTCAAAGCAGACAACACAATATGAGTGAATCAGATAGTTATTATCTTTTTGATTGAGTCATCAATTCATTTAATAGACCAAATCGATATCCAGTTGACACAAGCTATATTCTTATAGAATCTCACAAGTTACCTACCGCAAGCTATATTCATATAGAATCTCACAAGTCACCTACCGCATAGTTGTTTGATGTTGACTCTGGAAGGATTTCCATTCATCACTGTGAATACTAAAGAGCATCACTCTGAATGTTCTGGCAAAATCACAAGGATAATGCATAGGACTCTTGTTAATAGCTTGTGAACTTATTGGTGTTCAACAAGTGTTTGTCATGGAATGTGTCCTAATGATATTTATTGATCTCTTGGCTCTAGACTCGATTATTGCGATTTGGTTTTAGTAGACAGAGGTTGGAGTAGACTGCCACCTTTTCAATATCAACAGTCTCAGAGTGAGATGTCAATAGATAACATGTGTATCTTCGTGACAAATGAGACAAATATCTTTTGAGAGAAACTTGAATGGCTAGGAAGGGTTGTGCATTGCATCACTGGGTCCATGATGTCATTCTTCAATATCATAATTTATCTTTGTGAAAACCGATAGATTATGTATCGTGTTTTCCTAAATGTATGTGGAGGGCTTCTTTCTTTTCACCCTTTATCCATACATTTCTTTTTAATTCTTCACCCCCTTTAATGATTACCAAGACGCCATTACTAACACCTTGTTGTGATTTTTCCAATGTTAACTTATGTCTTAATCGGCATTATTCCCATTTCTCATTCATCTCCAATCATACCTAAGGACTACTATTTCTAACTATGGGGTGTCCTTAGGTAGATCCCTCTGGTTTTGGTTGGATCATAGGACTAATACCTAACCTAACCACCTTATGACTTCAGAATCGTCGTGAATTAAGATGTTGTTGGGTATAAGATCGTAACCATAAAACCATTTTGAAAATCAATCAAAGTGTTTGATATAAATCAAAACGTTTAACACTTTGAGAGTTTCATTCTTTTGAAATGCTCCCCCTACACATGTGCATTGATATTCAAAATTGTTTCGCACATGGAGGAAAGAGTTATGCACTTAGAGTCTTAAAGATCACATTTTTCTCGATCGTATTTTAATCACATTTTCTCCCCTTATAGAAATAACTAATCTCTTAGTATTTTCATACCAATTGATTAAAATTTGAGACATGAAAATGTTGCATGGGGAGAAAAATATTGACACCTACATAGCATGAATTAATGGAACTTTTTCTTTGGCTCCCCCTCAATTTCACACATATGACACCAATTGAGAGAATAAGATTATGACTTTGTAAATTCCACGTAAAATTGAGATTGAGCTACTTGTATATGTTTTAACAACATGAGTGTTTAAATATTATTAACATTTTAACATTTTTCATTTATTTAAACATTTTTGAAATGTTTTAGACACACAAAATAGACATGTGAGTATGTGCCTAAACGCATTAAAACTTGATTTTAAAAGCTCCCCTTTAAAAATTGATTCACTTAAAAAAATGATTCAACTTTTGAAAGATGCATGAGGAGGGAGTGTCAAACACATAATTTTGAAAGATTTTGAAGAACCTTTTGAGAAATTCTTAAAAAATTATGTTCAACGTGTTTTGAAAAACCAATGTTACTTGAGCTCGAAAGAATTTGAATTGACTTTTTTGTCAGCTCAAGTCTGAGAAGTTGTTATCTTCTCGTTGTGAGGATAAATGTACATGATTGCACACTTTTTTTTATTTAAAGACCAGGTTGTTATATGACATTTAATGACAAACCATAAAGAAAAATTAGAAATGACATGTTTTAAAACTTTTAAACTCTTGCTCGAACTTCATTTACACGCCTGTGTCAATGTTAATCGACATTTCTAGGCACGTAAATGTTATCGATTCAAAAAGACATGCCGAGAAGATTCTTTTTGGTATTTTAGAAATTTTCTATTTGTTAGGTCTGAATTTCAAGATCAATAAGCAATAAAGAGTTTAGTTTAGAGAGAGAAAGTAGAGAGAGAAAAAGGGAGGAGAAGGATTAGAGAAAAGATAGAATGAGATTAAGAAACTTGGAAGACACCTAGAGACACCCCTCACAAATGAAGTGGTGGAGGGGTATTTATACCCAATTACAATATGAGCATGGAGCCCTTGTCTTTTAGAGTTTTACCATTTAGCCCCTTTGTCCTTTAGACTTTAACGATTTAGCCAGGTCTTGTGACTTTATTTTAGTCACAAGCCTTTCACTTACCCTATTACACAATATTATTATTCTATTTATTACAAGACTTTTATCTCAATAAGATCGTCACTTTTATCAATCCTAACAATCTTCCCCCAAGGGACGATCATTGAGATCTCTCTTTGATTGCATTAATGATCATCATTTTCTTATTCGTAACAATCTCCCCCTAAAGGATGATTATTGAGATCTCTCTTGTGACTTTGATCTTTGAACTTTACACCAATGTTCCCAATGCTCCACAAGCAAAATAATAACCTGAGAAAATACATGCTAAAACGTCAACAATAATGTTGGTGAATTCATAGGTTTAAGTAAAAAGCAGTATTGAAATAATTTAAGAAATATTTCAGAAGAAAAGTAGCGTTACAGCATTTAAAAGTATCAGTTCCAAAATCCAAGTAGTGATTCAGTAAATCAAGAAGTATTTAAAAGTGGACCACAAGACTTAAGTAATGGTGGACTAAGTACGTATTCCGAAGTCCAAAACAAGTAAGGTAGACAAGATAAAACAAATTCACCAAGTCTAATTATATATTATTGCACTAAGCTTATGACCCCGAAGCCTTAACTGTCTGTCTGCCCCAAATAAGGTAGGGTGTCTGCCAAAACAGCCTACAAATTCCTCTAAATGTTTCGTCAAAAGTTTTAATAAAAAACGAACCAACACTATTCATGTCTGGAAATAGTGTATAAAATTATATTTCTCTTGTTTTAACTCTTTTTTTCATATGTTAAATGAAAAATTTTAGCTTACGCGATTTAATTATGTGATAAGAATTAAAAGTAATTGCGCACGAGACGAAAAAAAATAAATAGTGAAATAATGACGAAATAAATGACGTCATAAAATGACCTAAAAATACGAAATGTTACAATTTGAAACTCCTGTTCGAACTTCATTTACACGCCCGTGTCGATATTAATCAACATTTCTAGGTACGTAAATGTTATCGATTCCAAGAGACATGTCGAGAAGAATATTTTTGTGAAACATTTTCTGATTTTTTGATTTTGTATTTTTCTTTTTGAAATTTTATATTTTTGTATTTTTCTTTTCAAAAATATTTTCTAACATAATTAAAAATGGAATGTTTATACAAAGAAGATGTTGATAGAATATTTACATTAGATGAACCCTTTGAAGAGATGGGTTCGGAAGCCATTGAAGTACCTGCACTCAAAGAAGAAGAGTTTGCACAAATAATAGTTTTAGGATTATGTGTTTCCTTTCCTAATGGTGAAGCACTATCATTCGTGTTGTAGCGGGTTTCAACTGACTTTCTAATGGGAATCCACTTAAGACCAACTTGAGTAAAGATTCTACCCGTTGGTTTCCATGTAAGACCAGATCTAGGAGGCGTTGTTTTCAGATACACATTGGAGGACTTATTTGAAGAAAACTTTTGTCCTATGGGGATCTGTCTAACATGATTCTTAGAGTCGCTTTTCTTTTCTACGAGTATATATCTCTTTGTTGTCTTATGGGATTGTGCATCCTTTTTCTGTGTAGAGGCACGAGAATTCATTTTTAAGAGGTATTTTAAGATGCACTCATCGTGATTTGCACTGTAAATGCACTTTTTGCATGTAGGACATGCCAAGTCTTTTGACTTCAAGAAAGTCTTTTGATTCCTAGGTGGTTCTGCTGTGTTAACAGATCTATTCGATACACGACTACTCATGGATGGTGGCCAATTTTGAGGTTGTTAATTAAAGTTCCTAGGTTTCGGTTTGTTACCATTAGAAGTGTTTGGTAATCTAGCAGATTGTTGCACACTAGGTTTGGTATTCAAGGCTTTATCTTTCTGAAGTTGTGCCTTTTTCTTAGCTTCCTCTAGGTAGTAGTTATGAACCATGTCATTTGAGCCTACAGATTCCCTTGGTGACTGAAATGACACATGCTTTGGGCTATTCCTAGAAGGGCCAGGTGCATTCACATCATAAGGCTTAGCAAAAGACGATTTCCTAACTTGAGGCCAAGAATGTGGAGTGACTGGTTTTGTCAAATCATGCGACACACCAACTTGGGAGGCAATCCTATGTCTTGGCAATTGGGATCGTTCAGATTTATACGCAGTTGGTTGTCTTACCACTGGTTGATTTCTGATTGGTTGCAAAGGCGGTTTCCCCAAGATTGATTGTTTTTCAAAATTAGTGTCCACACCCTTTCCTTTGTTCTTCTTAATGAGTTTCTTTAACTCACTTATGGCAATGTTCTTGTCTTGCAATTGAGCTTTCAAATCTTGTATTTCAAAATATTGTTCACGCTCTTTCAGAAATACATTTGACGCTTTTTCTTTGCAAACTGTGTCATTTTTCATTTGTTCTTGACATTGTTGTAAAGTCAGTTCAAGAGAAATCGAGTGTTTTTCTAATTTAGCAAAACTTCATAAAAGCTCAGTATAAACTTCTTTACTAACAGATTCAGTTTGTTTCGAAAGCTTTTGTGCAAGACATTCACATTCTTTCACTTTATGATCATATAAGCATTGCAATTCAGCATGAGCATCTAAATCAGATAACGAATGCAAATAGGAACACATAACATCATTAGACACACATTCTTGCAAGAGCATATCATACATGTTTGAAAATTCTGCTTTATCAGATTCACGTTCGTAAATTTCATTTTCAAGGGATTCAACGTACTTTAAATCCGCATGCATTTCTTTCTTAAGTTCATGAAAAAATGCGTGACTATCATTTTGTGTCTTAAGGGCAAGAGGCATCAAACATGTCTTAATCAGGATTTCCATATCTTTAGCAGTTGGGGCACGAAAATGATCTTTAGAATGTTTCACCCAAGCTTGATCAACAATATCTCTATGATGATTTATGTTATTCGTCATGGCATTATACGCTTGTCTACTTTTGCTTATTGATTTGGACACAGGTAAGAAAGCTATGTTTTTGAAAATATTTGGTTTCGTTTTCACAAATGATTTTCTCCACATTTTCTTCCTTATTTCATTTGCATGTTCCAACTGTATTTGATATTCCTGGGTCGGGGTTTAAAAATTTCATAAAGACTATTTAACTTTGTGCAGTCAAAAGGTTTCACTAAGTCTTTATTCAATTTTGATCGACTCTCTTTTTCAAGAGTCCGAGTCTCTTCCCTATCGGGGACGAGTCTGTTTGCAGGATCAGATTGATCATGTGGGATCTTATACAAACATGGTATCTCATATTGAGCCTTTTTGAGGTACATTGGGTTAGCAAAGGTAGGTCTTCCATTAAATTAGGTGCATTGGGTGCTAACAAATGAATTGGTTTGGGATGATTAACTCATTTGTAAATAAATTTCATTCAAAAACTTTAATTGTTTTTCCATTGAAATCATTTGTCAGATATCTTTTCTTCCTTAAGTTTCAAATCCGTTATGACCTTTGTTTTCTCTTTGACAAGACCTTCGTAATGTGACTTTGTTAAAAGACTCTGTTTGACTAACTCATCGTGTTTCTCTTTGACAACTGAAATTTCATAGGCTTTAACTTTTAAACCTTCTTTTATGTCAATCTCTTTTTGAGCTAATAGTCCTAGAGTTTCATTTAACTTACGTTCAAGTTTGTCATAGTCAACTGTACGATCATTAAAGGCCTTGTACCTCTCAAACTCAGTCTGTTTATTTTGAAGTGCAACTAAACAACTATCCCGAATACTATTAGACTCCCCCAGGGTTCTACTAGTCTCTGCAAGAGTAGATTTGCACTCTTTCAATTCTTGAGTCAATGATGCGTTTGCTTTCTTTAATTGCTTTTGAATCATTTTGTTTTCATCAATGTCAAGTTTTAAATTTGCAATTAAATTGGCAAGCGCAACACGCTCATCATCACATTCTACAGCATTATGGTCAGTCTGAATTTCATTATCACACATATCCGGTGAATCAGGAATGACATTGCTATCAACCTTTTCCACTACACATGTGTTAATAATGCATTCAGGTTGCTCAGAATGTTGTGTGTCAACAGCAAACACATTATATTTAGCAGTATATGGTACCTCAACCATTGGTTTTGTGTCATAGGAAGGTCTGATATCCCTATCATCCCCAGAAGTGCTTTTATCATTGCAATCATTCCTTGACCTGCTGCTTTCATCTCTAGATGTGTTGCTTTGATTCTCTAAACCTTGAACATTCCTATTATCTGATGCAATCCTACTGCAGTCATTGTCTCCTGAATTAGCATCCGATGCGTGAACTTCTTGAACCTTGCACTCTTGAATTTGCAACTTTCTTTCATTCAACCTTTTTAAACCATTCTGAAGCTCTTGTTCATGATTTGCTCTTTCAATAATACATTGCTCAATGGAGTTCATCTTATCTTGTGTGAGATGTTTTTTAGCTAAATGGTTGCCGGTTTAGTTCTACTTGAAACATGTGAGATACATTTGTTATATATATCTTGTGAGATACTTGTAATTAGTTGTCGTTAAATTTTTTTATTGACATATACGAGTAGCCATTAGACTGCTCACATTAAGGGAGCTAGGTGACTAACATCTTTTTTGTCACATCAACTTTCTCTCACTTGCGACCGACATCAGTGGCGAAACCAGGAAAAATAAATTGTGAGGAGCAAAAAGTTTTCTTTGACAATAGCAACAAAATGAAGAAGAAAAAACTATACTCGAAATGATAAAGCGAGTATTGTTACTTAGAGATGAATGATTTATAAGATTTTATAGTGTTCAAGGTTGGGTTTTAGTATGTGGATGGTGTTGGAATATGTCCAAGTATAAATTAATATATGTCCGGATTATTTATTCGAGCCTAAGGGGACGCACGCGTTAATACGTAAAACAATTAAAGAATATATTAAATGTAATATATTTATGTGATAAGCATAACTTATGTTAAATAGTTAAAGTAAATATTTAATGAGTTATTAATATGGCATTTAAGGAAAAAGAAAGTAACGGTTTTCTTTTAATTGGCCATAAACCCCTATTAAGAAGGTGAGAGGGTTTTCCTTGTAAGCACAAGGAATTTAGCCTATAAATAGAGGTTAAGGGATTCATTGTTGAAGAGCCTTGAAAAATATAATCCCTAAATCTCTCTCCATCTCTTTTGTTTAATCGATCAACCAAAACTCAAAAGGGTTTTTCGGTTCTTGTGTTGGTTCGACTTGAGCTGTCTGACATGCATTACAAGTTGAGTATATTTCAGCTCCAATTCAGTCATATCAAATGAATGCTTTTTTTCTGCTTCAAATGATGCTAGGTTCTAGGTGTCTTTCATATGCATAACTGTCGTGACTGTTTGTTTGTTCTAGGAAACTGCTAGAGAATCCTCTATTGCAGGTAGGACAACTGGTGTTGGTGACAATCGTTGGAGTGTTTGGACTTTGAGAAAATGTACTTCAGGTTATGCATCTCCATTTGGTCTTTGTATCAATGTCATCGTAAGAATCGTGATCGACCATTGTGATATCGTCCTGTTGCAAGCATGGTGGTACGATCCCTTGAACAGACTGCCATTATGTGTTATGCATTGGTCTCTTCGGTTGGTGGAAGGTGTTTTTGTGGTTGGAGTTGTATGATGGATTGATATGTTAATTTATGAAGTGAAAAATGATTTGTAGGATCTTAGATGATAAAGTTTGTGTTGTGGTTTTGTCTGATGTTTACAGGTTCGATTTACAAAATTTGATTAAACAAATCTTTGGTAACAAAATTGTGAAACAAATTCTTGGTAACAAATCGGTAAAGCAAATTCGGTAACAAACTCGGTAACAAACTCGGTAAGATATTGGATAGAGCAAACTCGGAAGGTTTCTCGGACAAAGCAAAACTCGGCAGTTATTCTCGGATAAGTCGTCATAGCAAATTCGACAAGTTACAAAATGGAAATTTTCTAACAATTGGCCTATTACAAAATCCGATAATAATAATTCCTAAACACAAAACTCGATAAAACCGAGAAATTGTGTAGTTATTACAACTTTTATGCTAACTTCCGAGAATGAAATGAAATTCTAAAAAAATACACTTTCGATTAAACCAAAAAATGTGTGCACTATTACAAATCTTATGAGAAATTACGAGGAATGCACTGAAATCCTAAAACACACTTTTCGATAAAACCAAAAAATGTGTGCACTATTACAACTCTTATGCGAATTACCGAGAATGAACTGAAATCCTAAAACACACTTTTTTGCAAATTCTAAGCAAATTCGGAATAAAATACACAAATTCGGTGTACTATTTTATCTAAATAACAAACTCGATGTTCTTTTTTTTCTTTCAAATTTTACCGAGAATGATAAAAACACGAAAATTAAAAACTAACAATTAAAATTGAATTCTTCAATCCTTATATATTCTTAGACAAGATAAAACCTTGATGGAAAGAAGATTAAAATTACTTTTAAATGAAAGAAAAAAATTCGAACAAAAAAATGCTAAAAAATAAACCACACGAACACAACTTGTTATCCATAGGCTCTTGATATTAAATGTCGGTAACCGAAACCCCTTTCAACTTCAAACTTGATTAAGAAAAATAAGATGAGAAGAGAAAGAAATAATTCTTTAGAGAGAGAGAAGTAGGGGCAGAGAGAGAGAGAGTAGAGAGAAAAAATGAGATGGTTGATTACCTTGTGAAAAATACAAATGAGACCAACACCCTCTCCAAGAGTGGAGAGGGGTATTTATAGTTTCATACTAACCTAGGGTGACGCCTAGGTGTAGTATTGGTGGGTCAGCTCAGGTTTTGGGCTTTAGCCCGCAACGTATACAATATTAGATTAAATCACGAGCCCGACTCCCTTTCTAGCCAACCACCCCCCCCCCCCCTCCCCGACTAATAAATAAAGACCGAGTTTCCTTGTTCGACTTAATATTTTGAGGCTAACAAAGTGGTGATCCTGTTAAAACCATAGCCTAACGGGACTTTACCCACTTATTGTTTGATGGTGGTTTATATACTGGTAGTCCACTATTCCAATCTTTATCAGTAAATTAAGAGCATGATTGCTGAAACATAAACGGGTCACCTACCGGTCCAACTAAGCTCGTAATTCAAAGACAAAGACAGAACGTTATTTGTGATCCTATTGGTCCAGACATATGAAACACGATATGGAGAGCTATCCCGGTATCTAGATTACTTGGTCCGTATCACTAGATCCAGTTGAATGATAGGTCGCATATTCAAACACATAAACAAGTATGAGGTGATAAAAATAATTAAGCAATCAAATGATAAATTAAGAAATCGATTTTTAAAAACATAATCAAAACATTGTGAACTTTTCATTAACGATGACTAATACCCGAAGGTCATTTTTTTTTTTTTTTTTTTTTTTTTGTTTTTTTTTTTTTTTTTTTATTATAACCCACAACCATTGTAATTATAACAGCGAATCAAAACAATTAAAATCGAACGATTAAGAGAGTAAAAATTACACGATGTCTTCTATGGATTCGTGATCAATGCTTGACCTTGGTGGCTGATCTTCTCTTCTAAAATTCATCTTTAGTGAGTATGGTATAAAGAATATGATATTGCACACTGAAAACTTGTTTTTGAGTCTTCTATTTATAGTGTCTGAAAAAGACTCGATACGCCGTATCCAGCAAGGTCGATACGGCGTATTGGGCTGGATTCCTTAGAGTGCGCGCTACGTTCGTAATAAATCTTTGATATCATTCCCAATTTACTTGATTTACTGTATCTTTGAATAGTTATCTTCATGGATACGGCGTATGTAGACAGAGTGAATACGCCGTATTGGGAATTGGTCAAACGCGTTTTCTTGTGAAGTCTTGGCGCAGATACGCCGTATCTCTTTAGTTGGATATGGCGTATTGGTGAAATTTCAGCAATCTTCAAATATCTTCGTTTTAGCTCCAAATTATGCGCCTTTTAGCTTGTCTTCACAAAACACTCCTGAATTACTGTATTTATCAACTTTAAAGCAATTAAGTACCAAATAATGCAATAATTATATAAAAGTGGGCAAAATAGATGGGATAAATGATATAATAAAGTGACGTTATTTGATGTCATCAAATATCCCCCCACTTGAATCCTACTTGTCCTCAAGTAGACTTTAGAAAAAGTTTAGTTTATGAAAATGTGTCCCAACCGGAGTTGAGGATTTTCCGTTTAAGCATCATTTTGTCCTAATCACCTGTACATAACCAAGCTCCTCACGAAATATGGAAATGAAAACACTCAGATCACTCAACTAATCTAGGGTGTAACATTTAAGTAGTACGCTCAATTGCTCGGTCATGATTAGCTTCGTATCATAGGCTTGGCAAGGATACACATCTCCACCGCTAAAGCTAAGGAAGAACAAGTCAAAAGCTAAATTGGGTTAAGAAGGCTTACGGTATGATCATTCAACGGTCTTTCACCATAAGTACCACACCAACAAGGCAGCTGTATCACACATACACGGCCGTAACGAAGTCATTCTCATGTTAGACAAAATAGAATTCTTATATTTGCCTAATGAAGTGTAGCAAAGATAAAATTTGTATTATCTTTTTATAAAGGACCTAACATGACTCAACTAACATACTTTAATTCCGTTTCGCATCATCCTAATCAAGATGTGTGTAATTCCAAGATAAGCGTAAGCAATATGTTTTAATCTTTTGTTCAAGATCTATAGGTTGTTTGATTTCTTAATAACCTATTGCTTATTTAATGGATGTCATATAATTTTGTCATCTTACATGTGTAAGTTTTGTCACATGTGGATACTTAACGTGTTTTGGTTTTTCAAAGCCCAAGAATGTATTTATTTGTTACAATGACAAATTATGTTATATTTAGAGTGTTTTAAGAATTCTCCATTTCATGCCATGTGAAGTGAATCTCATCAATATTATTTATCTTAATTGAGTTTGTGATTCTTTAATGATAAATGTTTGAAAAGAGACATATTTTATTTTAAAAAAATATACTTCTCTAAAATTAATATTCTTATCAATGTTGTATATCATAATTAAATAAGTATTTGAATAAATGTATTTTTACTTGTTTATGCATTGATACATATTTTGATAGGTTATGTTTCAATTCTAAAACTTATATTTTTCAATGATATGTGTGTATTTTCTTGTAACACAATCAGTTATGCTACGAAGAAAATAAGATGCATAAGAATATATATTTATCCTTTATCAATCATTTTAGTATGAATAATCTAAAAATCATAAACATAATGTTTCCCAACATCATGTTATCCTAGTGAATAAACAAGAATAGTTATTTTTATTTAGAATTTAGTTAAAAGTTAATTTTAGCTTTGAGTTGTGCTTTTATGTTGTATGAGCAAAAAGTTTTACATATATGTTTAGTTTGCTCGTATTTTTGTTTTTCGAAAAATGACACATTTACCAATTGCATTGCAATGTAAATTGCTTGAATATTTCAAACGAAACATCCAAGTCGTCAATCCTACTTCATTGTGTATTTGATGCGTATATTAAACATATTAGTATAATATTTGGAACACAAACATTAGACAAGTAGACTCAATATGGCATCATCAACAAAAGTGTGATTTATGATCCGATGCATATTCCTTTTCATACTAGAAAATGATGTAATTATTTTCAATCAATCAGTGTTATTGAGGTATGTAAATCCAAGATCATATCTCTATATATTGATTAGTCTTGAAGCTAAACAAATAAGAATCCGATTTCATGTCCATACACGAAAACTTGTCAATTAGATTCAATAAAGATATCAATCATAATTTGAATAATGAATTGATATATTCTCGAAATCTTTCTTGACCCTCACGAACACTCATTTAAAAGAAAATAAATAAACATTTAAATAGTGTGTTCCATTAATCCAAAGATTAGTTGTAAGGTGAGGTTGATGAATAATGATAAGTTAATTTCTTATTCCAAGATTGTCGTAAATTTTACTTGTGCGAAAAACTATTTGTTGTTATGTATAATATACATAGTTTTTGACATTTTATGAGTATATATATGAGTTTTCTAACAATTTTTTATACAACACACATATTTTGTAAAATACTATATGTTTTTAGAAAAATATAATTATGTGTGTATGTTAGAACCATGCAAGCACAAGCATTTTCTTTTTCTTAGTTACTGATGTATTAATACAATCTTTTCTTTTGTTTAACCAACCCAAGGTCAAACAAAGCAAGCTGTTAAAAATATTTAAACGTGTTGTTGAAAATAGATTAAATCGTTGGAAATATTTAGGTGACTAGTTTTAACATATTTAATAATATACTTGATAAGTTATTGAACTTTTATTCATAAGTATATTCCCATACTCGAAAAGATTTACAAGATGTTTATGTGACATTTGTAAATTAAGTGATTTATGCCTATATGCAATGCAAGAGCAATTTCGTAATCTTAATGCAAGAAATCTAGCATAAGTTCTAGTTAGGCATAATTCGAAAAACTAGCTACAAACGAATAGTGTACATGACACATGTGCTTAGATATTCAATTAGCTCAATTAGAAATAGCAACAATCATTTAATAATTTCTATTAACAAACTTAAGACACAAAGAAGTGCATATAATCACATAGCATAACACATAAAAGTACTTGTCGTCGTTTTGTGTATTAGATACAACAACGTATACATAGCTCGGTTTTATTTGAAAATAAAATACTTTCCTCCCCATTTCAAAAATCAAGTTTAATATTTTTTTGAAAAGTTAATTACACCATTTTTCAAAGATATATCGACTAGAAATGTTCGACTCGAAAGGAAAAGATAAAATACAAGTTTTACGTTAAAACGAGACTCACGTTATGGACATTAAGTAGTATTTGCCCTTTATGACTAGATTAAGTTTGAAATAAATACTTGGAAGTGTTTTTATATGAAAGTATATTCAATTCTCTTCGAATTGGCGGGTGGCACGACTTCTACGGACTTCACATAAACCGTACATTGCAACAGACATATAAGTCAACACTAAATGTTTGACTAACCTGCTCAAGTCACGGTTGTTACAGGTGGTCCCCTTAAAATTAAGGGGGCCGCCCAAATATTTAAGGGGGCCGCCCACCTGAAACTCAGAATTACGATTTTTGTAAAAAATTGTTTTCTGACTTTGCGGAAAGGTGTACAACTTTCTGAGTTTGATACCGAACATATAACATTTATTTTAAGCATCATTTTTATCTCGAGCTAGTATAATTAGTGTATATAACATCAAAACTAATAAAAGTTAATAAACAAAACACTTTTCATATTTAATCCCCCTTAATGGGTAATTTGATACATGGATCGTACTCAATTTTTAAAACCATTTGTTTTGAAAATTAGAACGACGTGGCTCTTGATACCAATTGTGGAAATCGTAGAGGGGGGGTGAATACCTTTCTTTTTAAAATCTTAAAATATTTTGTATCAAATTTCCGATCAAGTGTGACACAATATGATGAGTGTTCACATAGTAATACATCATTTCACAACAATACAAACCAACACACAAATGCAAGTATAAATATAAAGCAATAAATACGAGTATAAAT
>BQNB010106986.1:0-23267 GCA_026074375.1 Tanacetum coccineum | reverse complement strand
GGACAAGTTTAGATGTTGATGGTAGTCTTTTGGTAATTATTGATGGTCGTAGTAATAATGTAGTACTAAACAAGTATTATAAGTATGAAATGGATTTTACTTGCTATCATATGTGTTCTTTTTTTATGTCATAATATGATGCTTGTAGTCTGAGAAAGTTTTTATATCTAGATCACATGTCATTTGTTCACAAATCACATGTGATTTATTTATGTATCACATATGATTTTGTATTAAGTTTTACAAGTTTCACAATCACATGTGATTATTGTAAAATCACATGTGATCTAAGGATGTAACTTTGCAACTTGAATTTTTATTCAGTTAAAATACCAAATCTACTAGAACATCAAACAAAAAGTATTCAATCAAACATAGTTGAATTAAGACCCGCATAACACTTTTCCCATAGGCAACAAAAGTAAATAAAAATAAGCAAATCACATGCGATTTGTTTAGTTTTGTTCACAAATCACATGTGATTTAGTTATGAATCACATATGATTTTGTATTAAGTTTTACAAGTTTCACGATCACATGTGATTATCGTAAAATCACATGTGATTCTTACAACTTGCATTTTTATTCAGTTAAAATACCAAATATGCTAGAACATTAAACAAAAAATATTCAATTAAACATAGTTGTATTAAGATACACATAACACGTTTTCAACAATGCAACAAAAATAAAGAAAAAATCAAATCTAAACAAAGTATGATATAAAAAATGCAAATTTAAACAAAGTATGAAATTCAAGAAACGTTAGCCGCTTGTTCAGCTACATCAATTCTTGTCGCTTGTTCGTTAGCATCAATTCTCGCTGCTTGTTCATCAACATCAATTCTCGCTAATTTTGCAATATATTTTGGATTTAACGATTTCTTACTATGTTTAGCTTCAGCTTTAAGTGCTATTACAGAACACAAAGAGACACAAAATCAATACTTATGCTGGAATCACATGTGATTTACACAAGAATCACATGTGATTTACAAAAGAATCACATGTGATTGACGTAACAGACTATAACAACTGATAAATTAATCCCTTGAACTATCAGGTAGCCCTTCTGACATCACAATAGCAGAAAAATGAACTTAAAACAAAATTATCCATATTCAAATCCGCTCTTGTCAGTAACATAGAATATACACATATCCAGTTATGGTAAAAGAAATCTTACCCCTAACATAATCAATTTAAGTGCTTTCTGAAAACCAAAAAACTTTCCACCACTATCAAATGTTGTTAGCCATTTCTCTGGTTTAAGAATTTTGTTTATCTGCGCAATTTACAGAAGATAAGACAAAGATGAGGTTATGAATGGAGAACAACAACAATATAAAAATCATTACATCTAAACTTAAATGGATCCTTTCCAAGATCATAAATTACATCAACAACGAAAGTCATGGTCATCTTAGAGCCTGACACATTTTGTCTATTTTCTCATACACGGATAAGCTTTTCAATAGAGATCTATGTAAGCACTTGACTACTAGCAATGGAGTTTACAAAAAAAAACACTTTTCTTTAACTATAACACTTGCACGAGCACAATTCACATACTAAACATAACAAACTAGGAACTATAACAACCATTTGATGTCTTGTTTTCTTGTCGTTGAAAAACTTCACATCCTTGTCAAAATATCTAGTTATTGTAGAAGAAGCACTTATCATTTAAAAAACAATTCAGTAGAGTCTTACAGTAGCAACAACCTTTATAGGTGATTGGTGAACACTCAGCTCCCCAAATTGGGAACAATAGAACTGACTCCATGTAAATTCACCATACCACTCTTTCCACACATCTATTGCTTGTGGTCTCCGTCAAAAGACATCACCCACAATTCCATAATAATCTGCTCCTTCAATGTCTAAAAATCATTTCAAAGTCCTTTAACATGCCAAGACACGCAAATACACCACATTAGTAGACCCCCAAACCGATAATAAATATTCTATAAAAAAACAACTACCAAACCAGATTATCTAAGTCAAAATTGGTAATAATAATCATAGAGTTAGGCCAGCAAGAAGCTGATTTTAAATGTCACCTAGCCCTTATACATTCTATGTCCAATTTGCAGCTAATTGAAACCAAATATCTACACATCTAGAAACCAAATTTAATATTTTGCGATTAACCAGAAAGTACTCCAGAACCTAATTGAAAACAACCTTCTTTTAAACATACTTTGAAATCAAACTGGTACTTTTCCAAGAAATCGATCCAACTTCATGCCGTGGAAATATATAAAAGTTAGTTGCCGTTAGGGTTAATCGAATGTTTTTGATTTTGATTGGAAGGTGAAAATCGAGTGTTATTATGATGATTCGAAGGTTTAATTGTTGTCAGGGTTTTAATCGTCGGTGTGTGGGTGGGTGGGTCGAGAGAGATTGTGTATGTTTTTTTGAGGAAAAATGAAGTGTGTGTAAAAAATTAGGCTTTTATATTCTTGTTTTTGCCCTTTGTTGTAGAAGGTGGGTGAGATTTTTGATTTAATCTCAACTATTAAATGAAAATGAGATGTATGGTTGAGATGGGTTCAATGGATCTTTAGAGAAAGGTGGGTCTACGGGGATCTCAACTCTTATACTGTAACTTGTAACTAGGAAGGCAATGGGACATAACTGTAAAATCGTTTCATATTCATCTTCATAAGGCTCACATTTATGATAAAAACTTCAAAAATTGAAGTCATAAATACTCCATATTAAAGTCTAGGACTGAATCTTATATGATACGAGGCATACAGACCCGTGCGTTGCACACGAGTTGTGTCTAATTGTTGACTGCATAATGGTTCTGTGAAATGTTGATGTCTAAGTTTGATGCCGCATATTTTTGAAACGGGCCGCGTAATGTTTTAGCTACATAGTTATAAAATAATTTGAGATATAAGTTAACTTTTTAGTCTAAACAACCACTATGTGGTTTCAAGAATATGTCTAAAAACTTGTGAAGATGTCTAAAATTTTTTTACCATAGTAAGAAATCATGTCTAAGTGGCATGAAAAAGTCTAGGATTTTAAAGTGGTTCAAAAAACTGTCTTGTTATTTTCACTCTTTCATCTCTCATTTATTCACATATACATATATACATACAAATACAAAATATTGTCTCGAGAGATATACATGATATCCTTGTTTTAAACGATTTAATCATTTTCTCACATGAGGCCAATGACAGTGATAACATAAACCTTATAAAAATGCTTTCGTCGCTATGAATTCATTTCAGTCACTGAATTCACCATTCTGAATTAATTGATCCTGGACCCACATATCTTATATAAACATAATAATCAGGCTCCATAACAACCCAAGATAATTCATCTCTGAGACACATGTTTATGTTATTATTTTTCAAAATTATAGGTCACTAAAACAAACAACTTTCAAACATGTGTGTGCAAATTGTTTCGTATCAGACACACACACAAGTATAAAGGAAACTTACAGTAATGGAGCTCAATACTTTTTCATATTATTCATGCCACCAAAGGGGTCTTTAAATACATGTACTGGAAAGAGGAAATAACAAAACAAACGTTCAAAGCTAACTCCTGTTTTGCTGTTCCTATAGGAGACTGAATAATTCAAGATTAAGGATAGACAACATATTCCTGCAAATCAGGAACTTATTCACGTGACTATGACTAACAAACTTCAAACATTCCGTTCTCCTAAATTAAAGGTTTCTCTGCTTTAGTTTACTTCAGTTGCTTTCACCATTCCCATCATGTCTCGCAACTTTTCAAATTGATTAACTTTTAATGGTTTTCATAATGTCCGCCACCTGAGCTAAAGTGTTACAGTGTCCTCATCTAAATAGTCCAATCATTCACCATATTCGAAGGAAGTAGTTACCTCATATCTATGTGCTTGCTTCGTTTCATGCATAACAGAAAATTTCTTTGATGAGCTTGTTAGTAGGGGAACTGGTTATACACATTTTACAAATTGGGAACCTTTTGTCTTGAGTTAAACCAATGTACTCTAGCATCCTTCTTAACCACAGAACTTGACATGCACATGTTGTAGCAGCTACGAACTCCGCTTCAGTAGTAGAGAGAGTTACAATTGGTTGTTGTTTGGACGACCAAGCAATTGCAGCCCCGCTCAAAAAACAAACGTACCCTGAAGTGCTTCTTCGATTATCATGATCACCCGCATAATCGTTGTCCGAATATGCCACCAATTGATCACTTCCTCCTTTTCTATAAAAGATCCCAAGCTCCCTAGTTCCCTGGATGTATCGAAACAACCTCTTCATTGCTGCCATATGTTGTTTAGTAGGTGTCTCCATGTATCGACACAGTTGACCAGCAACATACATTATATCTGGCCTTGTTGCTGCCAGATACATAATGCAACCCACCATTTGCTTATACATTGTTGCATCTACAAACCCACTTAGATCATCTTTCACAAGTTTGCAGCCAGGAACCATTGGACTCCTCACACTGTTGCAATCTTCCATATTGAATCTTTCATAGTTTTCTCCGAGCTTTTTATTCCGTTGGTTGAGATGGAATTCCTTTTCACTTTGTAATTGTCTTCCACGCCCAAGAAAACAACGCATTTCCTCCCATATCTGACATATTCAATTCGGACTTCATAGAAGACAAATTTGAACATTGCTCAATTAAATACAAGAGTGCTCCCTGTAATTATTAAGTCATCTACATTGAATTGAAAAAAACAATTAGAAAAGGACAATTCTCCTTAGATAATTTAACAAACAAAAAGTGGCTCATAAGGACACTTTTCGGAAGCCTTCCTTAAGAAAGTAGCTCTCAATTCTTCCGTACCAGGCCCTTGGTGCCTGCTTCAAGCCGTACAGAGCCTTCCTCAATCGATAAACTTTTCCCTCATTTCCTGCACTAAACTAAAACCTTGGGGTTGTTCTACAAAAACAGTCTCTTCCAATTCGCCATACAGAAAAGCGCTCTTTACATCTAATTGACTGAACTTTCATACCTCGTTGTGCTGCAAAGCGCAAATATGCTTCTTGATTGTGGTCCCACTTGGCAAACCGGAGAAAGCAAAAAACCTCAGAGTAATCCAACCCTTGCTTTTGAGCATAACCCTTCACCACAAGTCGAGCTTTGTGTTTATCAATCTTCCCGTCTTTGTCCAGCTTAGTCTTGAACACCCATTTTACACCGATTGGAGTTGCTCCTGGAGGTAAATCACATAGTTCCTAGGTGTTGTTTCTTTCAATTGACTTGATTTCTTGGTTCATAGCCCGTTTCCAACATTCTTCTTGCGTAGCCTCGTGATAACTCTTTGGTTCCGATAATGACGAGAACATGGCTATGTTTTCTCCATGCTCCTCGTCACTCCGAATGCCTTCACCACTAACATAATCGTTCATCCATGTAGGCGGCCTAGTTGCCCTTTTTCTTCTTTCATTGCCATCATTTGTAACCGGATTGACGTTTGAAGGCCCACTCTCATTTCTATTCAGTAACCCATCAGCATTAGCAGGCCCATCTAATTCATTTGATAGATCATTAATAACAACAGATAAATTTGGCCCATCTCCATTGTTCTCCTGCTCATCTTTATCTACCCATTCAAGATCTGCAGGGTTAATCGCAGATTCTTGTGCCCAGTTCCATGAGGTTTCTTCTTCAAAAATAACATCTTTACTCACAACAACTTTATTGTTGACAGGATCATAGAGTCGATAGGCTTTCGATTCTTCACCAACCCCGAACAGAACACACCTTAAGCTTCTATCATCCAACTTCAATATTTTTTCTTTAGGAATGTGAACATGAGCAAGACACCCAAAAATTCTGAAATAGCTTACTGATGGCTTTCGACCGCTCCATTTTTCTTCTGGTGTACTATTTTCAAGAGCTGCAGTTGGACTTCGATTAAGCACATGAACACACCAGTTAGCAGCTTCAGGCCAGAAAATCTTTGGAACCTTCCTGGCACTCATTATGCTCCGCACCATGTTCATTAGCGTTCGGTTCTTTCTCTCTGCCACGCCATTTTGTTGTGGCGTGTAAGCTGCAGTGAGTTGTCTTTGTATTCCATTGTTTTCACAAAACACTTTGAACTCTTTGGAATTAAACTCTCCTCCCCTATCACTTCTCAGGCATTTGATCTCCACACCTGCTTCTTTCTCAACCAATGCTTTAAACTTCTTAAAAGTCTCCAAAGCTTGTGACTTTTCTGTCAAAAAATAACTCCAACACTTTCGTGAGAAATCATCTATAAAGTTAATTATGTACCTCTTTTGGCTGCTCGATTGAGGCGTGATAGGTCCACATATATCTGAGTGGACAAGCTGAAGCTGTTGTGTTGCCCTCCAAGAACTCGTTTTAGGAAATATATCTCTAGTCTGTTTTCCTACTAAGCAATCTGAACATGTTCCAGCTTCAGTGTTGATGATTGGCAGCCCCCTCACTAGATCTTTATCGTGCAACAACTTCAAACTCCTGTTATTGATGTGACCGAACCTTTGATGCCAAAGATGAGTGGTGAAATCGGTTTCTACTTTGTGACACTCATCAATGCTATTTGGTTTAGCCTTGATCATAAACATCCTATTTGAGGACATCTTAATTCTTGTGATTAGCCCCCTTCTTGGATGAAAAATGCTACATAGACCATTCTTAATCAGGATCTCCAACCCTCTTTCTTGAACTTGCCCAACACTAATCAAGTTATTCATGAGACCAGGAACATAATACACATCGATGAGTGTGTGAGTCACACCTTCGATGTCGAGACGAACATTTCCCTTTCCCATGACAGTCATACGAACATCATTTCCGAGCCGTACATTATTACGATAAGATTCATCTAAAGAACTAAACCATTTCCTCTCACCTGTCATGTGATTCGAACATCCCGAATCGAAGAACCAAGTCCATTGTTTTATCGAACCACCTTCATTAGCTTGAGCCATTAACACCATCTCCTCCGTATAATCATGCTCTGCATAGTTGGCATCCTTCTCCCACTCTGGACATTCATTTTGGAAATGCCCAAGTTTGTGACAATTATAACATTCGATGGTACTCTTGTCGAATGATAGTCTGCCACGTCCTCTACCACCACGACCTCTCCCTCTTCCTCGCGAGGCTGAACCGGTTGATATCTTCAAGGCTTGTTCGTCATCTTGCTGCCCGATCATACGTTGTTCGTGAACAAGTAAACTTCCATGCAATTCATCAATTGTCATGGTGTCAAGGTTATTGGATTCTTCAATAGAACAAACAACGTAATTGAACTTCGGGCTTAACGAGCGCAACACCTTTGCAACAACAGTCCCCGAAGTCAATTGTTCACCATTTGCCTTCATCTTGTTCACGATCGTCAAGGTACGGGCCAGATAAGCATCGACCTTTTCACCGTCTTTCATGGAGAGAAGTTCATATTCCCTTCTCAAGGCCTGCAACTGAGCTCTTTTCACCTTTGTTGAACCCTCATACTTCTGTCTCATCGAATCCCAAATCGCCTTTGAAGAGCTCTTATCCAAAATCGTCTCCAAAATCTCCCTGTTTATAGATTGGAACAAGTAATTCTTCACCTTCAAGTCTTTCAGCTTGGCTTCTTCGAATGCCTTTCTCTGTGGTTCCGTTGGATTGGCCACAGTTTGTGCTGGAACTCCATTTTCCACCAAACCCCACATTTCCTTACTCCTCAGGAAATTCTCCATTAACAGAGACCAATGATCGAAGTGACCATCGAACTTTGGTATGGCTGGTTGCACAAACTTATCAGAGTTCTCCATCTCTCTCACTCTTTTCTCACCCCTCGATAATGAAAGAGCTCTTCTTAGCAAGCTCTGATACCAATTGTTTGGTATCACACACACACACACACAAGTATAAAGGAAACTCACAGTAATGGAGCTCAATACTTTTCCATATTATTCATGCCACCAAAGGGGTCTTTAAATACATGTACTGGAAAGAGGAAATAACAAAACAAACGTTCAAAGCTAACTGATGCCTATTCTATAGGAAGACTAGAATAATTCAAGATAAGATAACAACTATTCCTGCAAATCAGGAACTTATTCACGTGACTATGACTAACAAACTTCAACATATTTGGCATATAATAACACTATAACAGACAAACTTTCATCATGCAAACTGGAACTTATAAATTCCAACGTCTCATGAATTAATTGCAGACCCTATTTACATGAATACATCAAAATCCAGAATTAACATGCATCGCAATTTAAAGCCAGAAACGTAACCGCCACATTGCTTCACCCACCAGGCTACCAATTCGAATTTACGGACAAACACAAACTTTAAAGAACCACTTGGTTTTATAATCGTATTAATCAACGATTATCAGGTTTTCATTTATTGTTTATAAATACAAACATTTTCTAGATTGATGCATGAGATGTTAGTTTGTCAAATGTTGTGTATGGCTCCAACTTGTATATGACTTCATTTTTCATCGTGTATGGCTCCAACTTGGTTTTTTTTCCTTTTTGCGCTTTGGTTTTTGGTGGAAATGGGATGAAGAGATGGTATTTATAAGAATTTTAAAGTGGGGTTGGTGTCACAAAAACTTTTCAACTTCGTCTTCCTTTCATAATTCCGATAACCCTTGCACTTTTATATCCTTAAAACCGTAGAAACCCTTCCCCTTGATATTAAATACATGGACTTTGCATTGAGGGCTAAATAACTTGCATTCATGGTGTACAATCCTTATAGCAAGAATTACAAACCTCCAATATTGCACATTAAATTAAAGGGCTCAATCCTTTAGTATAAAAATAGATAAGATTATATTGAGTTAACTGCTTTTTTGGTCCTTGTGGTTTAATGTGTTTTCATTTTTGGTCAAAAAACTCTGATTTAAAATGCATACTTTCGTTTCACTTTTGGTCGATTTTTATTAACACTGTCAGTTTGACTAGTTTGACCGTTTGTTAAGAGGGCATTTACGTCTATTCATTATATTATGTTAGACAAGATGGTCATCTCTCTATTTTTCTTTTCCTTTATTTTTTTCCAATTCCACACTCAATCCATCTCTTTCTCTTCTTTCACTCTTCACTTAAACACAAAACACACCAAAATTTTGCCATCAACCACCAAGCACTTTGGGCGCCACAAAAAACACACATTAACCATTATACCTCGACTGTCACTCACCGTTATACGATACTGCAAAGCAAAAACGATCAAGATCCTACATATGATCTTTGCATGCTTAAGATCTTATAAGATCCTGATTTTGACCATAGGATCTTAACATCTACTGATCCGTTTACAATTTCGAACACAAATATTGTTGTTCGAATAAGTAAAACAGATAACAAAATAATAACAAAAAGAGACGAAGACATATGATTTGGGTATGTTTTTTTATATTGAAAGACTCTCTCAAAGCCAAATTCATTCACTGCCTTTCTAGTAGTTTTACAATGGTGTTTTGGATTTCTTCGAGGCTACATAACCCTTATGCTCTCATGCTATTTATAATAGTAAAACTAAAGAAACAAGATCGAATTCTCCATGACATATATCATGGGATGTTGGTTTCTCATGCTATTTATCATTGTGCAACTGCCTTGACCGAGTTTCATGCACACATCTTATTTGACTTCCTACTCGATCAACACTTATCTCTTTTATGATATCTTTGTTGCCGTTATTATTTTTTTCCGCAACTTTAGCCAAAGATCGTCACGGATCACGCCTCCCTTTCTCCATGGAAGAAGACTAGCGTCGACTAGTCGAACACTGGATAGCTGCACTCACCATCCTTCTTTCTTGAAAATCCTTAGCTAAGTCATTATCTTTCGTGATATTGAACGATATACTTTTTGCCATCTCTCTCGAGTTCTAATTACTTTTGAGCACGTCGAAAATAAACCGCATCTCGTTCCCAAAGATATGGGCTGCCAAAAATAACTTGACAAATATCGAGAGGAACTACCTCACACGTGACTTCATCGATAAATTGGTTTGTAATGGCAAAACGAAACTTACATTGTTGGTTCACTTGTGTATCAACGTCTTTCTTGATCCACTCCAAGGAATATGGTCGAGGGTGTGGTGTTGTCTCGAGACCCAACTGTTCAACAAGGCTAGAAGATATCAAATTCTTCTCACTTCCGGTGTCAACGATATCCTCGATCACTTCTTGTTTCACTTGAATCTTCAAAGCGAACAATTCTTCTTTCCCTTTTGTTACGCCCGACATTCGTTTCACCATTAGTGTCAAGCTTTTATCTACTTCTTCAACTTGACCAAGCTCGATCGCTTCATTAGAAATTGTTGTTGCAACGACATGCCTTCCTCAATCATTATTTACCCATTTTTTTGGAAACAATTCATGATGTGCTTTCCAACACTTTTCTTCAACATGACCTGAAATTTGACATTTTCCACAAAACATTTTAAAATGGTTAGAAGTCACAAAAAGCTTTTTCTTGACGCCGCTCTCTCAAGCTTGTTCTTTCATATTGTCATCTATTTTTATTCCTTCATTTTTATTTTTCACTTTAATGGCCATAGCGATACGACTAGCACTTGAAATGTCTTCTAACGTATACATTCGTAACTCGTTTTGAATTTGTCGTTGTAGGCCCGCAACATACTTGGTGAAGACATCTTCATAAGTTGTTGAAATTCCTAACATCACCGCAAGACGTCGAAATTCAGTATTGTATTCTTGAACGGATTGCCCACGTTGTTGTCGAAGATTATGCCACCGTGACCATGGATCTTGTGAATATCCCATCAGATAATATTCTTGACGTAAGAGGCTTTTGAACTCGTTCCATGTAACTTCTTCATCTCTGGTCATCTTCAACTGAGAATTCCACCAAGCCAAAGCATGGCTCGTTAGCTTCAATCTTGCAAAAGAAACCTTTTCAACACTTGTAAAACCATAGAGAGTAAAGTAAGTCTCAAGCTGATCGTTCCATGAGTCTAGCTTTTCGACATCAACGGTTCCATCGTAAGATGGAATATCGATTCGAGCTTCAACCTTAAATGGTTTATGAGAACCACGAGGCTGAATCACGTGAGTCTCATTATCTCGATCTTCTTCGGTGTCACACTTAAGACTTGCTCCTTCTTCAAACTTCTCCCTTAATGGTGTTTCTCGATTTTTTGGTTTCGGTTATGATTGAATCCATTCGAGTACAGACTCGAGTTGACTTGCCAAAGGATCTACCTTAGCAGAAAGTTCATTTAGGTCTGGTTGTGTACTTCCTTCAACTGACATTAATGTTGATTTGAGTCGGTTGTGGTCTGGTTTCTTTCAATGTATTTTCAACTCGATGAGAGGTTCGGCGGAAGCTTTGTAATTGGACTTTGTTTTCACCATACACAGGTAGGAACAATGCTCTTGATACCACTTGATCCATTTACAATTTCAAACACAAATATTGTTGTTCGAATAAGTAAAACAGATAACAAAATGATAACAAAAAGAGACGAAGATAGAATATGATTTGGGTATGTTTTCTTGATATTGAAAGACTCTCTCAAAGCCAAATTCACTCACTGCCTTTCTAGTAGTTTTACAATGGTGTTTTTGATTTTTTTGAGGCTACATAACCCTTATGCTCTCATGCTATTTATAATAGTAAAACTAAAGAAACAAGATTGAATTCTCCATGGCATATTTCATGGGATGTTGGTTTCTCATGCATGAAGTCGTGCATGGATTTAGGAGTACGTCAATATATTTTATCATTGTGCAACTGCCTTGCCCGAGTTTCATGCACACATCTTATTTGACTTCCTACTCAACACTTATCTCTTTTATGATATCTTTGTTATAGTTATTTTTTTTGGGCTAATGACTTAAAAAGTCATATAACTTGACACTTTTTGTCTTTGTGTGTAGCCATCTTATTTTTTTCCCATTTTGTCATCAAACTTTCAAAAGTCGATCATTGTGGGTATTTTGTGACTATTCTGCCATGTAAAACGACCATTTTACCCTTTGAAATTTGGAAAAACTAAGGGTAAAATGGTCACAAAATATACACAATGATCGACTTTTGAAAGTTTGATGATAGAATAGGAAGAAAAAAAGATGGCTACACACAAAGACAAAAAGTGTCAAGTTAGATGACTTTTTAAGTCATTAGCCATTTTTTTTCTGCAACTTTAGCCAAAGATCATCACGGATCATCTACTCTAATCTGATCTTACTTTTCTCGAACCGCAAACTAAAATACTACAATTTTATGGGTTGTGTTTTGTTGAATTTAAAAAAGCAACATGTTAATCTTTTAAATAATTCATAATAATAATTTCAGACATTTCTATGAAACATTCATATAATTTTATGTTTATGATGTATAATAATTTGTAGATTAGTATAATATTCAAAGACTAATAAGACAACGACATTATAGTAAAATCTTAAGATCCCGATCCGATTTTACCATCTTGATTTTATAGAAACGAAAACGATCATGGATCTTATCCTGATCTTGAAAATATTGAATGAGACCCCCATGGCACGACGATAGGTAATCCTCTAAAAACCGATGTTTTAAAAATCGGTTTTTTAATTGATCCAGTCGAGCCACTGGGTCACGGTTCAACTGGGTTTTTGGGTCCAAACCGGCTTCAAATGACCATACCGGTTCACGATTTAACCGGTTTAACCGGCCGAGCCAACCTGGATTTTAAAACATTGTTAAAGAGAGACTACGCCATTCTAGATGTTATTTTTGTTACTACAAACAGAAAACGAAATTCTGATAGAAGCATTTTGTCGAACACCTTCTCCACATCCTCCCTCCACTTTTTTATTCCCATTTCCCAACCATGACTTCCACTTCTTCATCGTCACTGCCACGTCACCACACCACCTCAAAAGACGACCGTCCTCGTTTCTTCGACAGCATGGTGAAGAAACTCTGCTGGTCAAAAGCCGACACAGTCCCAGGCCGCCACCCTGACAGGTGGCGTAAAGACGCAGCTGGTAACACTGTTTGCAAACGCTTTTGCAACTGTCAAGGGTGCCTTTGTTTCGAATACGATCATATTGTTCCCTACTCTAAAGGTTTGTAAGCCTGTCACATTTTTGCTGAAATGGTTAACTAATGTGATGTATCGTTATAATTGAGTATTTAAAAGTCATTTTGGCTGAAACTCTAAGCGGTAATCGCATTCGAAAAGTCGAAAAACCTTGCATTGCGCAAAAAAATAACTTCGATACCTAATTTAGAATAGAAAATCTGAGTACCTAAAATTCAAATTGGCATACCCGTTCGTGCAATTTTCCCTAATTTAATTTATGGCACTAAGGTGGTGTTTGTTTCGGCTTATGAGCTTATTTGATTTCGGCTTATAATCTTATATAACATAAGCATCAATTTTCTGGCTTATTTATGGGCTTATATAAGTTTATCATATCTTAATATACTTATATAAGCTCACAAATGTCACAATAAGCCGGAAAATTGGGGCTTATGTTATATAAGCCGAAATCAAATAAGCTCGTAAGCCCACATATAAGCCGAAGCAAACACCTCATAAAAAGTTATTTCGACTGAAATTATGACCCGTAAACTCTATCAAAAAGTAAAAAAAAAAAAAAAACTTACATTGCACAAAGTATAGTATTATTTTTGGCTTAATTGACTGTTTATGTTTGGTGAAATTTGTTGTGTGTGTTTAAGAAGGTGAAAGAGTGTGTTTTGTTTTGTAGGTGGGGAGTCTGTGGTTGAGAACTGTCAGATATTGCAAACGAGGGTGAACAGGTTTAAGTCGGATAAGGATGATGTTGATACGACTCGGTTGCGTGGTTATTCTTGCGATATTAATTTCACAGGTATGTGTTTAGAACTAGAAGCCGTGATTTGCGTAATAAATTGATTATTATTATTAGTGTCTTGCGTTTTCGAACTGGAGATCAATGGACTATACTATCTGAATATTGAAGATTTGATACCGCTACTCAAACAAGAGAAGCACATCTACATAGTGCGGTACCTGATGTAGTGATGTTGAGAACTAGTCTTGAAGTAAATGTGCTGGAAAGAGCAAATTTCATTCACAAATCACTTTTAAATTGCAATGCCAAACACCCTCTTACTAATTAAATTTGAAAACGAGTTGCTAAAGTTCCTCAACTAAAAAGTATAGCATGTTGTTATTTGTTAACGGTAACTCCAACAAAAACGACTGAAACTAGGTTGAGTAAAGCTTGACTCTGAAGGTGTAAAACTCATTCTGTTTGTGCTATATGTTTGTTTACACCCTAATTCATAAACCTCCAATAACTTGTCAAATTAAGGATGGTTGCCAGTTCGCCACACATGCGATTTAAGCACTTAGAAGTTAACGAACTGTGCCAGAGTGAGCTTACTTATTAAAACGTATTACGGCCAAAGTAGACATTTATACTGACAGAGAAACACGAGATTTCAAAGAGGTATATGCTAGACCAAATAAAGTTATATGATGTCTATATAACTTAAAGGAAATCTTGTCTTTGAATGTAAAAGAATTTTTTATTGCCACTGCATCAGACTCACAGCCTGAGGCCTGAGTGAAGTCGCCTAAAGGTGACATGGCTGTTGGGGTCTGGCTTAGGGACTAGGGGACCTAGGCTCTCATCTTTAACTACCGGGCCTAAAATACCCCTTTCTGACGTCTGTTATGACTTTAGAAAATACAACCAAGAGTCCTTCTACCATTTGGCAATTTCCATGGAAGATGGTTTGGCGGTTTTATATTGTAGGAATACTGATCTTATCCCTGTTTTGTCACTAAATTTCGAATATACGAGGGCAAACATTGGTCTTCTTATAAGAAGATACTTGCAAGTTCATACATTATGAAGAGAAAACTGAGGTAACTTGGAAGGTTTTAACATACTTGTGGTTGAGATTCAAAGGGAGAATTAGCTAGGTGGCATCATAACCAGTTATTTTTACTTGATATGTGCATAGTAAGGAAGATTGAAAACAAGATTAAACTTAATCCCAAACATGCAATTCTTTTATATGTTTAATATTAGAATGATAAGATAACCTTTTTTGTATTAGTTTAGTTTTACGGAAAAGGAACTGGACTACTAGTTAGTGTTGTTAACCACAACTCTGTTTAGAAAGTCTTAATGAAGTTAAATGCTTGATATTAGAGTTAATGAACGTGATTAGCGGAGCATGGTCTTGAGAATGTTGTAAAGGACGAGGACTTGAACGCTTAATTTGAATTTTATTGTATGTTAAAGTTTCACGATAGGATTTTTGAATTGTTATCAAGGTTACGATGAGAACAATTTTGTCCCTTATAAGACCGACTTAAACGTATGAGGTTTTCCATGAGGGCGAGTCTTTGACTAAGATGTACGCGGTCTAACCGAGGTATCCCCATGACCATTTCCAACCCTTTCCCTTGCCACTCTCAAATGTGACCTTGTGAGGGTTGACCCCTAGACCTCTTGTCAGGAGGTCGAGTGCCTATTATGATGCTTTTTCTTACCTTTCATTATACATGTAAGTATGTAACTCATTTATATCATACCTAAATAAACAGTTATATCAACCTGGTTTTTAGAACTTGCTTACAAAGCGATTAACTCTATTACCAAGCATTTAACGTGATTGGGATGTTCTGAACAGAGTTGTATTTTACAACTCTTGCTAGTCTCTTGTTCTGGATGATCACTCAACAGACTTTGGATCACTACTGCAGAGCGTGGACCCCTTCACGACTGTACTGCTGCATACACGTGACGTCAGCTGCATCAAACTTAACCTTGGCAGCCTATTACCTAAGACACCGAAGACCATAGGAAGCCTTTGATCATCTAAATATTGAATACCTCAATGATGATTTTTAGACTAATCCTTCTTTGAGATATCCGTACTTATAAGTTGAGGTGTACCATTATCCCTAACTAAGCACTCTTTTTCAATTAAAAGTCGCAAATTTTTGTTTTTATTTTTGGGTACGAGGGAAACCTCATCGAGTCACTTTTCACAGTATCATTTTCCCACACTCCAAAGAATTCCAAACTTTTTGTAGCGTTTGGTTAATTGTTAATATAGGCATCCACCATATCAGTGTCTTCATTCCGAATTTGCAACCATCTTTAACAACTTTAGGGTGTCCTTGTTTGTAGAATCCAAACCTTCTAACACCTCAAGCATGTTATCAGTTTAAGTTTTGAACTTTTTTAACATGATTATATCATATCTTACTTTTTTTTAGAAAGGCAGACCATATCTTAATTTAAGTTTCCTAACGTTGGGCCAGATTAAATCCATTTTAATGTATAATATACTGAAACATATCATAGTGAAACAAATGGTAAGTGATTACTATACAAATATTTTAACAGGTGTAGTATGGACTTGTTATACTTCACATGATAAATTTTGTCTTGCAGAATTTGCATTATTGTTATTGAATATTTGTGCCCTACCACTCTCCCACCCATCCGATATTATTTAAATCTTATATATATGAAGTCAATGACGGAGTACTAATAAATCCAAATTGATAGACGCAGATTAATGATTCTGTTGGAACTCAGTTGAGATAACGATTAAAGAAATATAGCTGTTATCTTAATAGATGAACTAAAAAAGGGCCTACTTAGATTGCGATGCCATAGTGGGTATCTTTGAATTGAGACTTGAAAGTTTCCAACTATATACCTGATTTTGTAATTTATGTTTATAAAAGTTGGTGCTAGAGTATTTACTGGTAGATATTGGGCTCTTATGGGCATAGTTGTGTATAAAATCAAATGGCACTTTTTTTGCCATCTCTAATGGGCCATATTGGGAGCCACTGTTTTGCCCATACAAATTGGCGCGCGTTATTAGGGCATTATATAAACACTACATGGGCAACCAGCGAATCTTCTTTATTTTAATTGTTTGCCTGTTTTAGCTATTATAAGGAATCAGGTCATCGATTTAGATGCTTCGATTTTAGGGTTGCATATAGCTTATTATTCATTAAAAAACCGAGTAAAAAAAATCAAAAGTGAAACAGTTTTTCTAATTGAATTTTGTCATTGTCTCAAAGTGCTTAGTAATCTGACTTAATATTAAAGTTTCAAAAACAGTTCTAGTTATCAATATTGCTTAATTATTATATGTGCTCTTTTAAAGTTCTTCCTAAAAAGTTTTCAAAAAGAACAATAAGTGCAGCAAACTAAGGGTCAGGACTCGAACCAGCTACCTTTAACTATTACACACACACACTTACCACTGATCGCCCTTGGTCTTTTTCGTTAGAATCCTTGGGCAAGTTTTTTTTATATACAAGAGAGCCATTTTTGTAAATTGAAAGTGCTTTCATGCACGTAAATAGCTATTACCAGTCTTATTCAAATCAGATGGTAAACCCAATTTTAATTTTTCTTAGGATTAGATTAGTTCAAAGTAAATTTCCGTGATTTATTTTTCAGATATTATAAATTAGTTTAATATCATTATACTCTCTACTCACAGAATTTTACCCACATCACTCACAGCTATCCTCAAGTCGAGTCATAATCTATCTTCAATCACACATACAAACATTCCTCTCATACGACATATTCACTGCCATCCTCTTATGCGTAGATCTCTACAGATTTCATTTTCTCACACTCGCTCTATATCTCTAGCGCGACGTACTCTCTATCTCACTACTCTAGTATCTACTACATGCTACTAGTTCTATCTATCAACTCGAAGCTGTGGAGTGAGACGACGAGAGCGTGTGATAGTGCGTGAGCGTGCGAGAGGGTGCAAATACCCGAGTTTCTCTCAGATTTACTGTATCTCTATATATATAGAAGTATGCTCACACGCAACATTCAGAGAGTGCTTATCTCTTTACAGATTCTACCATTAATTACCGACATTCGCTCATCTGACTTTCATGTCAACCTTTATACTCACCTACACTTCTCTTCTCTATTATTCACTTCGCACTCTCTCCACGTGCGACAGATTCTCTCTCTAGTCTCTACTATCTCACTGAGGGCGACTAACACAATTTCATCAATCTACCTCTCCTCACTGAATAGAGTAGAGTTAACGATCTCCGGATTATATCTGACAGTTTGATCATATAGAATAGTTCTAGGTGCCTATCTAAGAGCTCTGCTATATATAGAGCTTCACTTCGTTTGGAGACATTTTTTACGTTTTCCGTCGTTATTTTGTCATATACTACTCTCTTCGTATAGACAGTTATTATCTAATACGTTTTGCGAGCTCCGTTTTATAAACGATTTTATCAAGATTTCTATCTTATCCGATACAGCAGGTTAAAACAACACTAGAATCGGATCCTGAACAATCAATAAAAAGCGCCACTCACTCATACCGGCGTTACCGCGAGACACAGCACAAAGTGAGCGAGAAATCACAGTGAAGATTAGACACGAATAATCAGAGAGACTGAGAACTCAGAACTGTCTCAACTCGATTCAGAGAAAAGGACTATATCTTAGAGAGAACCTAGTACGCAAGACACCTTAATAACGCCCGCGAAAAGTACTTAACACAAAACTCTACAACACAACAACAACAACTCACTCTCCCTAGATCAAACTAGTCACGAGACAAAATATACTTAGTTACACTATAAATCTATTGAATTATTTTTATTTACAAGAAAACTGACGTAAACGTAAAAAAAAGAGACGAAGGCGTAAAAAAAGTGATGGAATCGTAAAAAACGGGCGAAATCGTAAAAAAACAGACGAAATCGTAAAAAACGAGACGAAATCGTAAAGATATTGACGAAAACGTAGAAAACATACGAAATCGTAAAAAAACAGACAAAAACGGAAAAACGAAAGAAATAGTAAAAAAACTGACGAAACGTAAAAAAACTGGCGAAAAAAAACAACACACACAGAGATCAGAACTCTAATTATCTTCTCACTACAAATAGATCATACATCAGTCCGCAAACACACTAACACACGAAGTCTCGACTGAATCAACTTCTGTCAAACACTCAACTACTCACTCTCTCAGAGCGAAGTAATCATCTCTCAACACGACAGTACAACAGACGTAAACAATCACAAGTGACAGGCGCGACGGGAACAACCAATATCTCCACTACGTCGAACTAACTCATCTAGACAGACCGAAACGAGCAGCGTAGAGATCATCAAACTACATAAACGCATACACGCAAAACACTTACACACTTCGTACACGCACAAAACAGTACGAAATTCGCTCAAACCACTCTGCTCTGAATCTCTGACAGTACAACTATCTCACATCAACTAGACTAAATCAAGCGCGATGACTCAAACATCTTACTATTCCGTTGTTATCATACACAAACAGGAAAGCAAAACTACGTATCAAACCTCTACACTACTTTATTCATCTGACACTCATTTCCTTTTTATCACACCACAGAGCTAGATTAGCTGATCTATTCGCGAGACAAACAAACAGAAGCTATCGACATATACAATTCGAAGCTCACACACACAACCTTACTCACTGTGGACAGACTTCTTAGCGCGTTCATCACTACCACCATACTTGGACACACTCGAGACAATATCTTATCAGTGATAGCACAAACAGCGAGACACCCTATATGTGAGCGGGAGAGAGAGCGAGTCATTCACTCTAAAGCGAGGCACGAAGTCGTCATAAACTGACGAAACGTAAAAATCGAGGGAGAAATAGGTAAAAAAACGGCACGAAACGTAAAAAACTTATTACGAAAACGTATAAAACGGACTAAAATCGTTTAGAAAAAAACGGGCGAAAACGTAAAAAACGGACGAAATCGTTAAAAACGGGCAAATCGTAAAAAAGAACCGGAGTGAAATCGTAAAAAAAAATGGAGCGAAAAAATGTAAAAAACAATAAAATAAATAAGATATCGCACAGAAGCCATTTATCCATACGAGCCCGTTTGGAGCCCGTGCCTGTTTTGGGGGATCCCGTGCCCTTTTAGCCCGTATCTTTTTTTGCCCGCTGCCCCGGATGACCGTTTTGGGCCCGTGCCCGTAGCCCTGCCCCGCCTGCCCATTCTGTGCCACCTCTATTTGAAAGTTTCGCAACTATAATACCTGATTTTGTAAATTATGTTTATAAAAGTTGGTGCTAGAGTAGTTACGGTAGATATTTAAGCATATATGGTTTGGCAGATAAAGAGCTTGAGATATCATTGAAATGGCTGTCTATGGACGTGATTCAGCCCCTGTGGAATCATGCCGTTTGCAGAGTATCGCGTGCATTGGACTAGGGAAGTACAAGCAAAAGGACCAATACAGCTGCCTGTAAGATACCTTTGAAAGATTGTTGCCCATGGTTAAACCCCACGCTACGCATTTATATTATACTCTCAATTTTTATCTAGTGGGTCTTGTCTTAATTAATACCCAAATAACAGAAAATGGTCAAATCCTAACAATAGATATTGATGATTTGTTTATGAAGGTGTAGATTACATGATTCTTGTTATTACATGCCTTTTACATTGTGTACAATCTGCAACTCTAATAGAAAAGACGAGATGGAATAGGAACCTGTGTACAAGTGTAAGTCGTGAGTGTGCTACAACATCTCAAACAATACCTGTGGCTTTTTAAATGTTTGAGGTCTGCTTACTTTTAAATTAAATGTTCCTCTCAATTAACGTCTTAAATTTTTTAGTTTGGCCCCAATATTGTTGACAGATTTATAGTGTATAAGGTAAATTTGGTGTATAAATCACCTCCCATTAATGACCTCCATATAATATTTTAAATTTCTTCAAAGTCTTCACTTACAGTCATGTAATAAAATCACTCGATCAGAGTTGAAATATAAAATCTATGTCTGATTAGTACACTAAAAACTTAGAATTTATATATTGTGTAATAGATTTTTGTTATTTTTAAAAACTGTAGAGCAATGTATTGAACATGTGTATGACTTTCTGATTACCGAATTGTGAACTTTATGCTAAATGAGAAATAGATCGAGGGTACTTCGAAGGACTGAATGCATGCATAGGATGTAAGTTACCCCTGATTAGTGTTGTCCTTGAAGTTATGGATCTACTTGTGTGGGTTTTAACATACATGATTCCATTTTGTACTCAAACTTGTTTTTCTTAAAACCGATTTGGTTTACCTTTGAAACCCTAAATTAGCATGTTTGGATGCATTCTAATGTGTTAAAATATATGGGAGCACTTCACTAACTAGAACTACATCGATTTAACTCCAAAATTATCTTGCATTCCTTTATCAATGGCACATAATCTCGCAATTTACCCTTTTAAACAGTGTTTACTGGCAAACAAGAGCCTTTCAGATGCTAAGTCGCAAGATTTCCTGTTGATGTGTTTTAATTTAAGAATTACAAAGTTTCTCTTTCAACTAATATGATTTATTCAACGATATCATCCAAAGCTCTCCACCGCACTCACAATTAGGGGTGTAAACGAGCTTAGTCAAGCCTGAGCTTGATAAAGCTCGTGGTCGGCTTGTTTAACATTAGAGAAGCTCGAGCTCGAGCTTGGCTCGTTTCAAACCTTATTTGTAAAGCTCGAGCTTGGCTCGTTTAAGAAGCAAATTTTGGTTGTTTTAGTTTTCCAAAAAAAAATGTAAAAATTATACGGAATTAAATTCCAGTATATTTACATATATGTTATATATTTAAAAGCTCGTTTAGGCTCGTGAGCTCGATCGAACTCAATGTTTGAACCTTAAGCTTGAGCTTCTTTATCAAATGAGCCTCATGTAAAGTTCGAGTTCGAATCAAGTTTTTATCAATCATCACATGGATCGTAATCCTAAGGTTTCCCTTCAATCACCACGAATGAATAAACTAACCTAAATGCCTATATATAATTTTGTGGCGAGTACTAATTAAGCATAAAGGAGGGCGTTTGATGCTCCAAATGCCTAAGCCAGTTCATGGGAATATTGTTGGATTATGGTAGTTGGATTAGCACCTATACGATTAGAAATGTGTGAGCCTATTGGGGGCACACACGTTAAGACACGAAGAGTACGTTTATTATGTATTTGATATATATAACTCGTTTATATTTATTAAATATATAATATGTTTCACGAAATATATTTAAACGGTCGTTAGTTTCCGTTAGACGCTTAACTAGCTTTATATATCCGTTAAATAAAAAAGAGAAGGGCTTAAAATGTCGAAATGGAAACCCTTGTCCTCCTCCCAAAAGTGGCAGATTTTAGAGGATTCTAGAAAGGGATTTGTGTGCAAATTATAGTGATAATGATGAGTGTTTATGATAAGATGGAAAAAAGTTGTGATAAGCTAAAAGTCTTGAAGATTTTTGATGTTCGTTTTTATACGTATCAAACAAATAACCCTCAAATATATATAATATATATATACATATACGTATACGTAAGCAAAGTATCATACACATTATTCTTAGGAAAGAATAATAGGTAATCAACACGGGTATCGTTCTCCTCGGTGAGAGGTGAATGGAAATTCACGTTTATGTCGGGAATCGAGCTTGATTATCATAAAAGATTTGGATTTTGGATTCTATTCTACTAATGCAAAAACAAATAAAGGCAAGCAATATTTAAATGCAACTAAAAATTAAATTAAAATCGTTAACGGGAATTTAAAAATGCGACTACAAACCTAAATTATCAAATTTTTACCCTAAAAATGCAAATTTAATTTCTAAAGGTCCTAAATGATTAAAAATAATTTTCAGAAAAGAAATTATATTTTTTTTGATTTTTATTTTATTTATTATGAATTAAAAAACAGTTTTAATCTAAAAATATTATAAAAAATATTAAACTAATTTATAAAAATATGAAAAAATCTTGAACTAATCTAATCCTAAAAAAAATAAAATGGGTTTACCAGCTTATTCAAATAAGCTGGTAATAAGCTATTTAGGGCTGAAAGCTTAAAGTTACAAAAAGGGCTTATAAGAAAACTGGCCCAAGGATCTAACGAAAAAGAACCAAGGGCACAGTGGTAAGTGTGTGTGTGTGTAAAGCTAAGGTCGTAGGTTCGAGTCCTGGGCCTTAGTTTTTGCACTTATTTTTCTTTTTGAAAACTTTTTGGAAAAACTTAAAGAACACATTAAAATAAGCAATATTTATAACTAGAACTTTTTATGAAACTTAATATTAAGCTCAGAATAAGCACTTAAAACAGACAGATTAAGTAGAAACTGTTTCCTTTGATTTTTTTTACTGGTTTTAAATGACTAATAAGCTATATGCAGCCCTAAAATTAAGCATCTAAATGATGACCTGAATCCTTAAAAAGCTAAAACATATGAAG
>BQNB010106985.1:0-23267 GCA_026074375.1 Tanacetum coccineum | reverse complement strand
ATAAATCAGAGTTTTCGAGGGTGATATTTTTTGTTATTGGCCCAGCCAATACTGGCTTTTGAGTCCCCTCCTTACCATTACCGTCTATGTGACATTATCATTTCGATCTGTTTGTGATTATTAGGTGGATTAAAATATGCAGATAATTCAGTCAGCTACAATATAATTGTGAAGTAAATTATGAACCGGATCGATAAAGAGATGAAAAGAACGAATAAACAAGATAAATGGTATATTTTGACGAGATAAATCAAACCCCAATGGTTTATATTAGTGAGATAAACGGACTCCAACTATTAATTATCATTCGACCTAATGAAAGTTACATCCCTAATCTATTTATAATAAAAAGATAACCTAATTCTAATAATTGTAGGATAATTAAAAGACTTTACACAATCCTAATATAACTGAAACTCTAATATTTATCTAAATATAATTTAAATAACTAAATAATAAAGTAGCATTCGTAACATACAATATTTGAACAACATAAAAATCTACTAAAATGTATCCTAATTATAGTGCGTATCTTTCATTATTTGTGTTAACAATGGATTTGAATTGATAAAATGAAGGGTAAATTATAAAAAAAGTGTATCCTACTTGACACCTTTTACTATTGTGTGTAGGCAACTTTTTTTTTTGTTAAAGAATCAAAAAACTTTTGAATTTCGACTATTGTATGTATTTTGAGACCATTTTACCCTTATGTTTCTAAACCAGCCTATTTACCGGGAAGGGTAAATTGGTCACAAAATACATATAATAGCCGGAATTTAAAAGTTAAATGATTGTTTAACAAAAAAAAAAAGTTGTCTACACACAATAGTAAAAGGTGTCAAATTGGATACACTTTTTTATATTTTGCCGTAAAATGAATGACGGTTACATAGAATAGGTAATTACAATCAGCTATACAATTAGCTAAGAACAGCTTAACCAAACGCTCGTGAACTCAACAACAGCTTGAGAACTCATTCACAAAGAACAGGTTAAACGAGTTTACACCTTTGTGTAGGGGTGAGCATGGTGCGGTTTGGTGCGGCTTTTGACTAAAACCGAACTGCAACCTCACTTGCGGTTTCTTTGAAAATAGAATTCGAACCGCACCACGGTTTGCGGTTTTGATTTTGTGGTTTTTTTGCGGTTTTTGCGGGTTTGCGGTTTTTAACCGCACCGCACCATCACGTGCGGTTTTTACGGTTTTTGGTTTACAATGTCGGTTTTTCAGTTATAACAACGCATATATTTAATGTAAACACACATCACTTATAACTTATTAGAATATTAATGATAATATGTGGTAGAAGCCTTATAACACACATTAAATAATCAATGTGCCATTTTCGGTTTTAAAAAATAAATATGCGGTGCGGTGCGGTTTTTGTGGTGCGGTTGTACGGGTAAAACCGCAACCGCACCGCAAAATGCGGTTTTTCTTTTTTCTTAAAACCGAACCACGGTTTTTGCGGTGGTGCGGTTTTTTGCGATTTTTACGGTTTTGCGGTTTGCGGTGCGGTTTCTGCTCACCCCTACGGGCTTTGTGTACACACATAAAATGAGCAAAGCTACTAATTAACTGTCCTTGTTTCTTTAATACTTTTTTTTGAACTGTCCTTGTTTCTTTAATACTAACTCAAACAAACAAATAAAAGAACCACTCGGGTTGCCTAGTGGCAAAAGGATTGTTATCTATAACCCTCAAGTGGCCACGCCAACCTCAAATTATTTATACATGAACAATTCAGCCCCTATGACCCGTAACAATTTGCAATGAATAAAAAGGAGTTACTGAATTATGTGTGCAGCAATATGCAATTTCTATGAAAAGAAACAGGTGAACAGAAAACAGAATATGCATGTAAAGTTTTGCGACACCAATTTGCAGCATGCAATGCAATGTTTTAAAAACTCATCTAAATTAATTTAGGTCAGAGTCAGACACAAATACATACGAATAATAATAAACAATTTCAGAAAAAAGTAACATCATAACTTGGAAATTAATTCGTCATAATATAATAATGTTTTATATAATAAAATAATTACATTATTTCAGAGTTTTGTACGAGATTAAATGTTATGAGGAAAAAATTGGACTAATCAGAACGCTAGATTTTGCCACATAAACAAAATCGTGCGATCTGATTGGTCAATAAAAAGTCAAAATTAAATCAATTTAATCAAAACTGAAAAAAATTTGGTGGAGAAATATGATGGAAAAAAAACACATCAAAATATATGTGTCAAATTTGTGAAAACACAAAATTTGAAAAAAGATGAGGTAATCAATAAAACTTTAGTGGTTTAATTTTAAATAAATTATATTTAGTTAAGTGTAAATTTATAAATTTCCAAGTTTTATTATAACTTTAAAAAATAAACAAATAACTTCTTAAACTTTATACCCCTCGACTTTATATTTTAAAATACAACAAACGTAAACAATTTCTTACTTCTAGACAAAGATTTATCATTATTTAATCTCATCCCAAATCTACCCGAAGATTTTTCATTGTCGGCCTGAAATCATGTTGTACAACTAAATAGAAAACACCGAAGCACCTAAATTATCGTAAATAAAGAAAAAAGGTTTTTTTTAGCTATTCATTGATTATTTTGGAAGAATTACATTTTCTTTTCTTTTGGTCTAATACGTACTAAAATTCTAACAATTGAATTTTTAAAAAAGTCTTTAATTCATTGACATGTGTATATGCCTATAAATCATATACAACAATCTTGGGCTACTTCTATATCTTAAAGATGTGTTGGTGACCGAAAAAAATGGGTAAAACAAATTTTACATTTGTATATGAATTTTTCATTCTCGGCCTGAAACTCATGTTGTACAACCAAATAGAAAAGCACTAAATCACATAAATTATCGTAAATAAAGAAAAATGGAGGTTCACTTGAGCCGACACCAGGCTACCTAAAAGGGTGGTTTCGTTGGGATTAGTTGGCTCACAATGTCGAGTCAGAAAATAGGTAAATCAAAAGAAAAAAAATATTAATTATCCTCAAGTTCATATATTACGTAATATATAAAAGATTTAATGAATCTGTTATATTCATATGATTTCGATAATATCATATAACATAACTTATAAAAAAAAAATATATATATATACATATAATTTACTCCGTAAAAAAACATATTGTCTAAATGCACGGAAATTAAAACTAGTTAATTAATTAAGGATTAGAGATAACCTTCCAAAAAATAGTGTAGAATGAGATTCGTTAAATGTTAGCAATGGCGGAGTGGTGAAACTAGCGAAAAGAATGAATGAGGTTTATGTACGTTTTGAAGGTTTATATAACAAAGTTTTTCTGAATGCAACCCGCGATTATCTATACTACATAATTAGACATTCTCTCTTCACTTGTTGCTTAAAAAAAATAAGTAATTCAAGTTATAAAACATAATTTATAATCCTTAAATGCATTTGATCACAAAAAAATTTATTAATCCAAGTTATAAAGCATAATGTACAATCCTTAAATGCAATCTTTCACCACAAAATCAGTTATATAACAAAAACAAATATTAAAGCAAATTGTACAACATTTATTCCTCCATGCATATGTTACAAATATAAACTAATTAAATACACTAATTAATGTTATTTTTAAAACACCCCTAAAATAAAAAATACATATATTAAAGCAAAATGTACAACATTTATTCCTCCACACATATGTTACAAGTATAAACTAATTAGATACACTAATTAATGTTATTTTTAAAACACCCCTAAAATAAAAAATACATGTTATTATACACATTGTACAAGCTAATAAAACATACATAGCTTAAAACAATTTATATGCTAACAAGTTGATGATACATATGGTTTTGAAAATTGAACCGGACCAATGGGTTCAACCAGAAATCGGGGTCGCCACCAGTTTGGCTAGCTAATGTCTGAAAATGAAACGGAGATGACCAATTGAAACCGGTAAAAACAGATGAATCGGGTCGAACTAAGATCATTTTTTTATTCTCCGGTTAATCAGTTCTTTTTTGTTTTGTTGGCATCTAAACTTTAATTACAGGGTATCTTCCGCTGCAACGCGCAGGTACCCCTCTGCTGCAACGTGCGGGTACCCTGCTAGTAATGCTAATAGAGTAATGATGTTTTTAGTTGGCTAAAATTCAATTTAACACCAATAGACGATAGTCTTTCACCTTAACCCGAATAGTTATTGTGATTTGACAAAAATTGCGTCTACCGTCCCTCATACTTTAAAGTGAAGGACTGTCGATGTTATACTATGCAAAGATAAGGACTGGAAATGCAATTTTAAAGTATCAGAGTCGATAGATGCAATTTTTGCCAAAACGCAAAAAGGACCATTTATGTAATTTACTCTTAATAATATGTTCTTCATTAACACTAAGGGTCAGTTTGGTTTGTAGACGAGTTTAGGATTTTGATTTAGATTTGAATTATAATTAGGATTTAAACTTAGATTTGGATTTAATGTAGAAAAGATAAAATATATTATAAAATGATATATTATTAATTTATAAATTTATACATAGGGTCCATATTAAAATAAGAAAATAATTAATAGAATCTGCAAATTGGTGTGAGTAGTGTCTGAAAATATGTGATTATTTTACCAAAAGATATGCATTTGTTAGGTTGTGTGTATGGTAGAGTTTAAGGGGGGCGTTTGGTGCACAAATTGTTTTTGAAGTACTAATTGTAATTCGATGTAATTGTAATTCAAAGAATTGGAATGTGTTGGATTGTAATGTGTTGTAATTGTAATTAGTGAATTTTGTTGATGTGTTTGGTTTACTCGCACTGTGTTCAATTTATTTATAAAACTTAAAAATTTAATATAATAATAACTAAATAATAATATAAATAATAACAATAATAATAATAATAATAAATAATAATTATTATTATAATATTAATAGTAATTATAATAATAATTAATAATAAATAATAATAATAATAAATGACAATAACAATAAAATAATAAAAATAAAAAAATTATTATTAATTAATAATAAAAAATAATAATATTAATAAAAATAATAATTCTATTACTAATAATAATAATAAATAAATAATAAAATTATAATAAAATAATAATTATAATAAAAATTATTACTATTTATTATTATTATTTTAATATTTATATAATAATAATAATAACAATTATAATAGTAATAATAATAATTTATTAATATTGATGTTTTAAAGTATAAAAGTTTTGAATTACTACGTAATTCAAACTTTCTATCGAACTTCTTATATAATCTGAATTCCCTCACTTGATGTAACTGTAATGACCGAATTACAATTACAGCGCAAACCTAACAGTTATCGTAATGCAATCTGAATTACAATTTCTTCCACACTGTTAACTAAACACGATTGAAATGCAATTCAGATTACAATTACAACATATTACAATGAATTACAGCGAACTAAACTCCCCTAAGGGTTTGAAGGTAAAATCCAAAACCTATAGGGTCATAACAAACAAAGTTTATTAGTCACATCATATCCCAAAGCCACAATCCCCTTAAAACAAACAGACCCGAAGTTTTCTTTTAAAAAGGTAATACCAATTTGTTATCTCAAATAATATCCACTTCATAATAAGAATTAGATAGAAAGATATAGATCTAGAGAGAGAAAGAAAAAAGTTTAGAGAGAAGGTAGAGAGAAAGAGTGGTTGATTAGATTAGAAAGGATAAAAAAATGATCCATCAACACCCTCTCTACATGAGGAGATGAGCTTTTATAGTCCCATGCCTTTCATTAAGCGTATGAGCTTTTTTGGTTGGGCTCAAGGTTATAAATAGCGTGAAGCGTGGCGTAGCGGCATAGCCAAGCCTCAAGCTTTAGCGTGAGGCGTTGCGTCATAGCGTTTTTAAGGCGTGACTCAAGGCGGCAAAAAATATTTATAGAGTGGTCAATATTAGTTAGCTACTAGGCTTAAAATTGAGTTATGGAGTTACTAAGCCCGAATCCCATACAACCCAAAGCATAAATACTTGTAAATAAGCTCAAATCCATAAAATTTTTTAAAGCTTCAAAAAAAATCACGCTATAGCGTGCTATAGCCCGCTTTATGGCGCCTTATCGCTATTTATTGCACGCCATGCCTCAAGATGACGCATTGGCCTGTTTCGTAACGTGGAGGCCACGCCTCGCGCTATGGCGCCGCTATAGCGCGCTATTTAGAACCTTGATTGTGCTGTAGAAAAATCTAATCTGGTCACTTTATTAAACTCAAATCTCAATTTGATTAAAAAAACACAAGAACTGTCAGTTAAAATAAACAAACCAAATCCACCACTGCTACTCAAGTGTGCATCAATTATCTAAATGATAATTATTCTATTACAATGATCAGAAACAAGAAACAAGATAAAGATGATCTAACAAAGAATTAGAGTTACAATATTTGAGAGAGAAAATCGATAGATATAAGAAAGGGAAAGAAGTAGAGATGACAAAAAAAGATTGGGTGAAAGGTTATTTTATAGGCCTTGGCCCAGAAATAGGGAATCAACATATGGCAGGAACAGCCCTCCAACTATCCAGCAATTTTCAAACATCTCTTGAACCTTAAACAAACTAAAACATAAGAATAGAAAATGACAACATCAGTCTCTCAAGTTATTTACTAGGATTTTAGACTATATTTTCAACACGTGCACATAATTTCATCGTTACTTTGATAAACTCTATATTTCTTTACATATATTAGTTTCATTATTATATTTTTATTGAAAAAAATATAATTGTTATACATTTAATTTGTAACTACAGAATAAATGTTTTCTCGCTCAGTGCAACACGCTACCTATTAAAATCTTTTTCATTAACTATATAGCTTTGTAGTTTGGACATAATGACGATAAGTCTATCAAATGAAAATTTTAAAATAATATGCTATGAAGATTTTATACACTTCGCGGCTCTATTTAGAAGAGCCATCGAGCAAAATGAAATGGTCTGTATATGTGTCGTGTCACGGCTTAACAAGGTAAGTCACGGCTAGTATATATGTAAGATAGGCGTGCCGCGGTCTCTTTGGCCGCGTCTCGAGGAAGCAAAATAGTGTGTCTATGGTATTTGTTATTGTCTCTTTGTTTTTTTATATTTGGATGGCCGTTAATGTTAGAGCATCTACAATGCATCAAGTCTTAAAGACTTGATGCATTTAATGAACATCACATTTATTAACTAGGCTTTTACAAAAGACTTGGTGTGTACCAAGTCTTTGTAAAAAATCTTACCAAAAAGCCTTGAATGCAATGCAAAAAACCTATCAAAAAGCTTTTTTCAACAGTGAAATTTTTTTAAAAGACTTTTCCCATTGTGAATGCTCTTAGAGCATCCACAATACATAAAACTTGAAAAGCTTTTTGCTAGTTTTATAAAGCTTTTGGAATAGCTTTTTTGCATTGTAGCATGAGGTTTTACAAAAGCTTTTTACAAATGACTTGGCCAACACAAAGCTTTTGCAAAAAGCTATTAGCCATTATTGGCTTATACATTAAAGACATTAAATGCAAAAAGTCATAAAGACTTGTTTGCATTGTGAATGCTCTTAGGCTGGATGGAGTGGTGGTGAGAAACCCACCTGACACGTCAACGCCACATCAACTTTCTCTCTTCAAATAAAACTCACCTTTCAACCGTAATAAGAACTCACCTTACTACTAAAACTCACCTTTCATTAAAATACCCACTTTATATAAAATATAACCCACTAAATACCCACACACACTCGCAACCAATTAATATATACTTAATAAAAAAGAAACGGGCCCACTTTTTTAAACTCACCGTGAGGTGAGTATCTCACTTATTAGCCAAAAAATTAAGCGAAACTCACCTTGATAATGTTAACTCACCTAGGTGAGTTTTGCCACCGGCGTGGCACTCGCGCGCAAGTGGGAAACTCACCTAGGTGAGTTTGCACCCACTCCGTCCAGCTGTACGGAGTAGTAGCTTTCTATCAAGTAACAACAACAAAAAAGAAAAAAAACCAAAGATTTTCCTATGTACGGAATATCCAAAAGAGCGTACGACCAAGACTTCAATTCCAATTTTGCTTCTGTACAAGCTAGAGAGTCCACTATATACGGCAGGGGCAAAAAAATTTTTTAACAATAGGAACAAAATACGAAAGAAAAAACTAAAATCGAAATTATAAATAGAGTATATATACTACATATAAAACATTTTAGACCCTTTCTTATATTAAATGCAATCCAATTTTTTAAGTAATACAAAATTTAATGCATAATGTATAACATTTTATGCAAATATCAAAATTCTGCACACATCCTTCATTCTTCATTAAATGCACATATTTTTAAGTAATATAAATTCTTATGCATGTTGTACAACATTTTATGCAAACAAAAAAATTATGTCACACACCTCTCTCTTTATTCAATGCAAAAAAATTAAGTAATACAAGGATTGATACACATTGTATAATTTTTAATGCAAACAACAAAGAGTTAAAATTTAATAATACAAATATTCATGCAATATGTACAATTAACAAATTTACAACACACATGAGGACTTTCCAAAATTAATTTCTAATAAATTAAATTTTCGAAACGGGTTTTCTATAGATATTAATTTCAGCCGGGGATTTTCCGAAATTAATCACTCAAATCATAAAACTATTTCTATAGGGTTTTTTCCATTATTGGCTTATAACATTAAAGACATTAAATGCAAAAAGTCATAAAGACTTGTTTGCATTGTGAATGCTCTTAGGCTGGATGGAGTGGTGGTGAGAAACCCACCTGACACGTCAACGCCACATCAACTTTCTCTCTTCAAATAAAACTCACCTTTCAACCGTAATAAGAACTCACCTTACTACTAAAACTCACATTTCATAAAAATACCCACTTTATATAAAATATACCCCAATAAATACCCACACACACTCTGCAACCATAATATTTACTTAAAAAAAAAAAACGTGGCCCACTTTTTAGTAACTCAATACCGTGAGGTGATTATCTCACTTATTAGCCCAAAAAATTAAGCGAAAACTTCACCTTATAATGTCTAACCTCACACTAGGTGATTTTATGCCTAACCGCGCGTGGTCCCTCGCGCGGCGCAAAGTGGCGAAACTCACCTAGGTGAGTTTGCAGGACCCACATCCGTCCACAGCTGAAGGTAGAGTAACAGCTTTCCTATCAAGTAACAACAACAAAAAAGAAAAAAAACCAAAGATTTTCCTATGTACGGAATATCCAAAAGAGCGTACGACCAAGACTTCAATTCCAATTTTGCTTCTGTACAAGCTAGAGAGTCCACTATATACGGCAGGGGCAAAAAAATTTTTTAACAATAGGAACAAAATACGAAAGAAAAAACTAAAATCGAAATTATAAATAGAGTATATATAACCTACATATAAAACATCATTAAACCCTTCTTCCATATAATGAAATGCAATCCAATTTTTATGAATGTGATAACAAAATTTAAATGCATAATGAATACCATTATTATGCAAATATCAAAATTCATGCACACATCCTCATTCTCTCATATAAATTCACATAATTTTAAGTAATATAAATTCTTATGCATTTGTACAACATTAATTTATTTGATAAATATATCGCATAGGTCAAACAAAAAAACTATAGTCACAAACAGTACACCTCTCTCTCTCTTTAACCAATGCAAAAAATTAATAATACAAGAATTTGATACACAGTTATAATTTTATAATGGCAAACATCATAGAGTTAAAATTTATAATACTAATATTCATAGCAATATGTACAATTAACAAATTTACAACACACGACTTATTGACCCGCTGGTCAACACATTAATGTTATTAATTACAACACACATTATTAATTATGTAATTTTTTAAAACGACCCTTAAAAGTATAAAAAATACATTTTTATTTATACGCATTGTTACAACTAATAAAACACACAAATTTTATACAATTTATATGCTATTCTACATAAGTTATTTGAAGCAAGGACTGGCCAACGGGATCAAACCGAGAACATGAGTGGTCACACCTATGTATGGATATCAACATAAAAAACTCGAACACGAACCGTAGAGAATTAACTGTAATTTGACGAATATAATTATAAGTTTAAAGGCACTATAACAAGCCATTATAGTTCAAAATGAGTTAGTCGAGAATGAGTATATCGAGACCTCGAAGAAGAGTGGTAGAAATGCAAGGAAAAATTAGTTGAATGTTATGACTTGTTTGAAATCTCACTCATAAATGGGCTGTTATGTTTTGCTTTTATAATAATTAGTATTTTTATATATTTTTTTGTTTTTATATTTTTTTTACCAACTTCTAAATAACATCATTTAAAACATAAAAAAACCACAAAACAACGCCCCCAACTAACACCCCCCCCCCATTCATCCACAACCCATCCAACCGAAAAATCAAACCAACTACACACGCCGAATCCCCCGAACCCAGCGACAATCCCAAACAAAGTAAGCACCAAAACCCCCTCAATAACACCACAACCAAGTCCATACCATTTACTGCCAACTCCCCCAAACCCGCAGATACCAAACACCTACCAAACACACAGCGAAATAAGATACGAGCACCCAATCAAACGTTTAACCAGCAATCTTATACGTCTCAGAAGGCAGCGAACTATTTCTGTAGATCAATAACCAGACTATATTTTAACAATCCGACTGAACAACAGCCTTTATGACTTAAAATCTTGGGAAAAACAGACAACGAATCTATTATAAGGGAATCGTGTTAAACACAAGCCTCGTGTCATGGCCTTTTACTTCTTTCTTTATTTATCGTTCATATATAGTGCCTGACTTCTGCTTCTACCCATTCTATAAAAATGGGTGAACCGGGCTTGATCGGGGTTATTTTATTTTTTTTCTCTGATTAATTACAGGGTACCCGCCGCTGCAACGCGCGGGTACCCTACTAGTTTTACTTAGAGAAGAATGATTTATAAGGTTTTAAAGTGTTGAATGTTGGGTTTTAGTATGTGAGTGGGGGGCAATTTGAGTTTTGAGTGAGGGGCGCTTTCAAAAAAGTTCAAAATTAAAAAAAAAATTACGCTAAATTCTTATCTTTTTCGACAAGCCATGAGGGGCACCGGCTCCCATACTCATCTTTCAACAAAAACAAAAATGTGATATCTATCACCTTTTACAATTCTAGGAACTTATTGTTAATTAAATTTACTCACATAATGTACTGTTTCTTGACCAAAAACCGTAACCTGCAGCATGACCTTAGATTTTTTCACGTCAATTCATTTGCATGTTTTAAAGTTTTAAAGTGTAACGTTTTTCTTCATTATTAAGTTGCTAGTGTTGTCCTTCAAAATTTTAAAATTCTCACAAGCGACGTTTAAATCCCATGGAAACTTTAAAAACTCTTTTAGAAAGGGAAACTTTCATTTCTGTAACCAAGATAACATTTATTTTCATGTTAACTCAATTTTGTAACATACAAGTCATTCAGACCCGTGCAATGCACACGAGTTATATCCAATTGTTTATTTCGTAATGTTTGTGTGAGTTGGGGAGGTGTGAGTATGCTGATACATGTAATTGAAACGTGACGCTTAATGTTACTCTTTCAAAATAAGTTTTAAAAACATGAATCCGTTTCATCAATGTAATAGAAATCTGTTAGTTAAAATGCCATGTTACTACGCACAGGTTAAAAGTTTTTCTTGTATATGTGATATGAAAATTAATATACGAGTTTCGTTTTTTGTTTTTTAGTTGATACGATTGCCATTTGACCAAACAGGCGTTAAATTTCTGTATTAAGTTAGATCACGTACTGAATATGTGGGGCCAATTACATCGTTTTAAGTTTATAGAAAACCATAAAATGAATTATGTAACTAATTTGTAATTTATTTATATTTATTTGTATGTTTTTATTTATTTATTTATGTATCTTAGTGTAAATTTATTTATATTTATTTATTTATTTTATTTGATCTTTTGTTATGTTAATGGTATGACTTATGTAGTTGAGGGGTCTTTTATGGTAATTGTTAAATTTTGAGAGGTTTTTGTTGTCTTTTGGGGAAGATTTCCTTCAACACTAAGTTAATGAGTTCTGCATGTATTGAGTATCGACGGCGTAACGTTTCTATACACCATCATGGTTGTTGACCTTCCATTTGCATCATTAATTTCTTTGTGGTGTGGTTATTTAAATGTTAGCCATCTCACCATAACTTCACAACAACTCAACCCTAGATCTAAATATTTCTCTTAATATTTCTTTAATGGCATCTTTCAGTTCTTCAACTGTAATCTCTGACCGTGCTTTGTCTAAGCTTATGGACTTGAGTGGTAAGACCAAGATACCCCAATGCATGAAGTTCTTTTTTATGCAACATATCGCTGAAGAAAAAGCATTTGCCAACTTGCTTCGTGATCAGTGTGAGGATGTTTGGAGGCACCTAACTAAGTTGCATGTGATGAATCGTGAAATGGAGGCTATAGAAGACTGTTTGGTTGTTTTTGATAGTTTGGAGTGTTTGAGGGAGACTCGGCAAAGGGAAACAATAAGCTTGCCTCTTTGATAAGGTTGTTGGATCAAGTTAAGTATGGTATTCATGAGAAGGAAGGGCATGCGGATATTATGGATTTAAGTGATTAGGTCTTCATAGCCAAAGAGTATGTAGTTGGTTTTGTTTTGTTGATGATGGGATTTAGTGTCTTTTGTATCCCATAAATGTAATGTTTATGTTTTGAATTTGTAAATTCTCTTTCCACTTATAATGAAATTTATTATATTATGTGTTTTATGGTTTTCATGTTCTTATTCTTTTCGTTGGCTCAAAAGGGTATGAGCGACCAACGTCCGTTACATAAGTGTTGTTTGCTCTGACAACATTAGAATCATGTAATACGTTAGCGAAAGGGTTGGTTATTGTATAAATGGTTTAGTTTTGTTGTCTTTTTTAATTATAGCTATGACTAAATCCTCCAGTAGTTTTCTGGATTGAAAATCCGGAAAGCAATATCACAAAGATATAGTTCCGGTATGCCTTCTAATATTATGTTAGATATTAATATGGTGTTTGGTATTGTTTTTTATTTGTTGGATCACTTTCAAAACACTAATGTTAATGTGTATGCTTTTGCACTTACGGGTTGGATTAGAATCCTTATAGTAGATTATGTGGTAACTCTTGTGGTTTTAGAATCCTTATAGTAGATTACGTGGTAACCGTTATGGTCCTTGTGTGTACTTGTGTGGCCTATGCAACAGATGGAAGTGTTTGGTTTCTAATTTGTGCAGATTAAGTAGTGTTTGGATTTGGGTTTTGCAGCTTTCAAAATTGTGATTGGTTTGCCTTGTCCAAAGAGATCGCGATTAAAGTTCCATTTAGAACGGCTTTGCCGGTATATGAGTTTTGCATCTTCAGCCATTATTAGATTTCGGTTTCACAGCTGCTAAAACTGTAACCTGCATTAGGTAGCGAGTCTGATGGATTTCAAATGGAGGAGACTGTGGAGAACTCGTCGACTATCAAAAAACTCTAAATTGTTGTACTGAGCAAAAGGGTCGGTCATTGTATAAATGGTTCAGGTTTGTTGTGGTTTTGAATTATAGCTATTACTAAATGCTTGAGTAGTTTTGTGGATTAAAAAGGCAGAAAGCAAGAGCATGGAGATATGGTTATGGTATGTCTTCTAATATTATGTCATATATGAAGTGGTGTTTGGCATTGTCTTTTATTATATCTGATACTTCGTATTTAATAGTCAAGTAATGCGTCTGCTTTTGCCCCTACATGTTGGATTAAAAGCCTTATAGCAGAGTATGGGGTACCTCTTATGGTCCTTGTGTGGAATTCCGTGTCTTATGCACTAGCTGGGAGTTTTCTAACGGGAATACCACGCTGTCTTTTTAGCCCAAACCCATGGTCTCCCGGTGCATACCACAACTGTAGGGTTATCAAGTCAAATCTTTCTCCTGGTGTAGTTTGGAATGGATTTGCCGATTTATGAGTATTGTGGCTTAAGGTGTGTTTGGATTTGGGTTTGACAGCTTCCATAATTGGAACATGTATTATGTAGTAAGTATGCTGGATTTCAAACAGAGGAGGCTGTTGAGAAGTCATCGGCTATGAACAGTCTATAAATTGTTGTATTGTGAGACCAAGGTAATATTACGCAAATGTTATTGCCTACTGTAACAAAACTCTCTAGTTGGATCAGTTTTAAAACACTTGGGTAGTTAGGAATTTTGTAATCTGCCGTTCAGCCGACAACATATATTTTTAAGTAGTGCGGTTTGTGTTAACCAAACTTATTGTATATTGAATTTGGAGTACATGTTTTTGTCTTATAATTTTGATCATTTAAGTGTTTGTTGGTTTGTACTTTTGCTCTAATATTTTCATGATCAAGAAAGTAAATAGTGTGTTGTTTTATATGTCGTGAGTTAGCTAAAAATTATAAACGAATAGGAATCCACGTGATTTATATCGATAAGAATGTAAAGGTTTAAAGGTTGTGTTTAATTTGGTTGTTGTTAAGTTAGCCATATCTAACATTTTTAACATTGCACATCAATGAGGTTGTGTTTAATGTTGTTGATGTTAAGTTAACCATGCTTCTATGTCTTAACACTTTAGCTGTGAAGTTAAAAATTATGTTATGCTTAATGTTGTTCATAGGTATGCATACTTCTATAGCTTATCCTCATTAAAGGTCCGAATCTAAGAGTTAATTCGTGCTAATTATTGTTAGCCTAAGGGTTCCTGTATATTGAAGATAATTGCATAAAGTTATGAATACGTTACCAAGGGTTAAAATATAGCTAAGTATATGTGTTTCCAATTCAGGCTATTTCCCAAAATGCTTAACTACGTTTGTATTGTCATTTGTTAAAAACTTTTAAGAAAAGATATAGATTCTTGTCATTGTAACACAAAATGCATTACTTCAAACGCATAGTTGTTTGTACACACAACTTTTTTATTTCATCGTACATAGGTACCCCGTTAATAATATTTGTACATAGATGAATATGTTGTTATCACACGTAACTTAAATGTCCTTCTTGTATATGTTATATCAAAACTGATATATCAGTCTCAACATTTTTTATCTGATATGATTCACATCTGGTCAATTACATCTTTTTAAGTTTCTTTTAATTTCTTTACATTTAGTTTTATGTTTTTATTTATTTGTTTAGTTATTATGATTTTTTTGGTATGGTAATGTTATGCATTGGCTAGTTGAAGGGCCTTTTATGGTAAAAGGTAAATTGTTAGGGTTTTTGTTTTCGCATTGCTAATATTTTGTTAAACACTGATAAGACTCGTTCTCCATGGATTAAAGGATCAACTGCGCTTCAGTTTATATAACAATCATGGCTTCTCGGTTTCTATTTTATTTTACTTATTTATATCACTTCCCTCTTGTAATACTCATAGTTACATATCACTTTTAATTACAATTAAACTACTCACCTAACATCTGTTTCAATGGCATCTTTTGAACTTTTAGATAAACTCAAGGAGGTCAGTGGTTCCACCGAGCTGCATAAGTATATGAGATTCTTGTTTTTGCAAGAAATCATTGAAGAAAAAGGTTTTTTAATGTTTATTGGTGAACAATGTGATGATCTGAGGAGGCAAATTACCAGGCGCGGTGTGTTGATGGCTAAGATGGAAGCTTTGGGAAGGTGTGGGGTGGCTGGTGATAGTTTGGAGAGTTTGAAAGAAACTCAAGCAAGGGAAACCAATAGGCTTACCGCGTTGACATAGATCTTGATTGAAGCTAGGGATGGTATTCGTGAGGAGGTTCATGTTACTATGATGGATTTAAATGATTAGGTTGTCATAGGTAATAGGTGTTTAGTTTCTTTAGCTGTGATGACAGTTTATGTAATGACTTTAGTATGCTATGGTTGTGTGTTCTATGTTTTAAAGCTGGTACTTATGCAAGTAAATGGGAATATAATTAGGTTGTTATGTTAAGTGTTTTTATTTATGCTAGTTGTTGTTTTTTGTATTGCTATTTAGGATTATTTTTGTTTTCCTATTGCTGTTCATGTAAGTTAAAGATTCAATAGATCAAGCACTAACCTAAGTTATAAATTTTGATATTGCTTGATCTTTAATTGGTTTTGAGAGAAGTTAGGAATGTTTTTTTGAGTTTATGTTTGATTAAGGAGCCTGTGGTTTGTGACCAAACACTTAGGTAGTGTTGTAAAAGGGCGATGTTTGGCAGTGCGATACGTAGCAGCGTTATAACATGGTGCCCATGCAAAAAGGGCCCTGTTTACGTGTCTATGTTCAAGTGCATCTCAATGGTTATTGCAATGATCATGGGGATCATGTTTCTTGGTGATGTTCTTCATTTAGGCAGTTAAATATAAGTAATTTCCAAAAAGAATAATGTCAATAACTTATGCTATCCTAAGTATAAAATGTCATGTTTATAGTTTGTTAAAGTTTACAACGAATGAAGTTATTACATATTGTATTAAGATATTCATTTGGCAGAATCATTTAATCCTTTATGATTCTTATACTGAATGAAATGTTGACCGTAGCTATCTAAGGATATGATCCCATACGTAAATTTGTAAAGATGCAAAAATTAGAGATGCTAAAATAATGTGCAGTACTATGAACGTGCTTGTATCATTATTCAGTTTGCTGTTGTTGTCTATTGTCGAAAATTTATAGCAATGAGCTTTTGCTTTGTTATCATAAATTCAGTCAGTGTTTGGATATAACAAATCAACATTTGTAAATTAAAAGTGAGTATCTCAATTTGTTATGGTCAAATTGTTTCTCTGTTCATAGCTAGTAGAGATAATGTGTCAATTATGAATAGTTCCAAGTGTGTAGAGACCTGTGCTAAATTTAGAGCAAGTGTATGAAATGGGTGCAGTGCTTTTGTATGTAAAGACAATGTATCAAATGCCAACATTGGAATGTGTTGGCAGACATTTTGTTTCTATATCTGGAAAGCAAAAATTCAATCAGAATCTAATGTCATTTCAATATTGGGTTTCCATGTAGTTCATATTTTGATCTAGTTAGAATATTGATGAAGGTTACGACGGGTTTGCAATTATGTATTAAAGGTGGTCTGGATAGTAGGTTGCATTATCATCTATTCGACTTACATTCTAAAAGGAAATATTGCTTGGTTAGCGAGAATTTAATAGCTAAGACTGGCGGCTAATAACTTGGTGATGTTATTAGAACATTCATTCTTTACTACGATCGAATAAATTAAAAACATTTACAGCTTGGCGCTAGAGAGATTTAACAGGTGTGGTGCGATCTTGCTAATGTAGTTGATAAGACGACTGAGTTTTTTCAAGAATTGGACAGGTTGGTGGGGCGGGATGTGCCCGATAAAACATCTGGGTTTTTTAAGGAGATTCAGAGGAAGGATAGGAATAAAAGTGTCAGCAATTGCAGATCCTTTAAGGAAATAGATTTGAGGCCCGTGATACGTATTGTTCATGAGCAGCTGATAACGCTCAACAACTAGATTATACTAAAACATCCCTCATAATTACACTATTTAGCTATATAAATATATATAATATCATATATTTAGATACTTATTTGTGTATTAGTTGTTTCAGGATTAAAGGAAGCATGAAGGACTAAAGATGCAAAGAATATCCGTTAAAGATGCCAACGATCATTAAAGAAAAAGACTTAGAAGAATATACCGAAAATCGAATTAATATTGCGCACTTACAATTAAGTGCGCGTACTTATGAAAGGGGGAAAGCAATTAATTCAAAGAACAAGTACGGCGCACTTCCGAGGAAGTGCGGCGTACGTGTACCTGCAGTTATGAAAAAATAATTAAATCCCATGGAATTGATTAGAGACCGATCATTAGCTCCTAGTACTTATTACCCACGTTCATTTGGAGTCCAGAAGTCTATATTATGAGGTCATATCCCTGGTAACTCCATAGAATCAACAAAAAGAGAAAAAAGAACCAAATAATAAAAAGGAAGGAGGAAATGTTGGACAAACCTCTAGTTCACCATTCCACAAATGCTATACCACAAAGGATGATGATTTTGGAAGTATGTTTCGAAAGGGCTATAGTGTATAGACAGAGTGATGAGTAGCGGAATAGATTGCTTGGTAATTTGTTAGTTTTCATTCGAGAAAACTATTGGTAAACGCATCATTGCTGTGAACTGTGGTATAATCTTTATTCCTTTCTAATGTGCATTTCTACAGAATTTACTAAGTTGAGAATATGAAAACTTATACCGTTATGATGGATATCATGTATTGTTGTTTGGGCAAAGAGAGTTATGATGTAAACATTATATATATTGCTTATGATTATACAAAATATGCTCGATGTTTTAATAACTGGATAATTAATAAATTTTTGGTTCATCATTTGTGATGAAAAAGGGTTAAAGGCTCTATCAACGTTGTGAATTTCGTGTTATGTGTCTATTAATGACCGATATTAACTGTGAGAATTGATTATAACGCTTTTATCAACCCAAGTATAAAGATGTTTAACGACTAATCTTATCTAACTAACTTAATAGGAGAGTATATTACTATTAATATCATCCACGAATCATCTTAAAGCATTTGGTAAACTACGCATTCAAGGCAAAAAGATTTATTTTTATAATAAATAGAAACTGCTTGAATGAATTACCCGTACTATTATTATTGTATGCTTATATTGTGCGCATTCCTATCTATACGTCTGATTAATCCACTCATTCCAGGCTAACAACTTCTTTTAATAACTTGTGTACGAAAATCTTAATTTGGAAATTGTGTCTTTGATAATAAAACCTCAATATTAAGATTCGTGACAACTCTAAAAAGATATAATTCGTTGCAAACGTGTAACTCCTTAAAGAATGTGAATCCATGGAAACCTGGTCTTACCTAAATTTGTACTATAGACGTGGGTATACTTTTTAACACCGTGTTTTGTTTTGAAAATCCGTGAAATACTAGTCTTATATATTTAAATCTTATATAAAAACATCAAGTTTATTAATTAGCAGCCGCTGTCGGAATGATATATGTCGCTTTTGAGTTTTCGTATGTTTTGCACAATTACACCACCACTGTCGTACATTTCTGGCAAATGAACATTTAGTCGTTATTCTGTTGCAGAAATTCGCTCGCACCGAGCAAAATTGTGCTCACACTTTCTTGGAAAACCAAGAATACCTGCACTTCTTTTGAATACGCCCTCACTTATGGAGAATTTGTAAACAAATTTTTTCTATGTCGAATCAAAACCATCACAATTCTTTCCATGTTTAAAAAATTTACTGCTGAGAACATAAGAAATAAAATCAAAAAAATAAAAGTAAAAAAAAGAAATATAAAAAAAAGAGATAAAAAAAAATAAATTAACAAATAAAAATAAAGGAGACAACAACAACAATCATAAAAAAGAAAACAAAAACTTAAGGGAAAAAACAATAACGATCACAACAACTACAGAATCACCCAACCCCCAACCACCTCCACCACACCCACCCGACACACCCCGCGCACACCACACGCTCACCCCAAATCTCCCCCTCACCCCCCCGTTGCCTTCACCCCGCCACACACCAGTACCACCCCCAAACCGACCAACAGCCCAACCCTGCCACACCGCACAAAACCCCCTAACACAAACCACTCCACACCCCCAAGCCTCTAGTGCATTTGTTTAGTTGGGTTTACACATTTGTATAATTCATACATTAAAACCAAAAAATCAAAAAAATATTTTCTTTTTGACCTTGCTATGCTTAATTTTGTATTTGTTAAAATTTCTGTAATGTTTTGTCTATTGTTAATTGATATTTGAATGTATGTGTATGATCAAAAACCATGAAAGACAAATTAAACCAAAAATTCAAATATGTGTTAAAAATTACTCTATGCTTATTGAAGTAATTCTGAATGAATTATGCTATCTAAGTATGTCTATTATCTGCTTAAATGAGTTTATTAACTGTGTATGTATATCCATTCATTACAAAAACTGTATTAATACAAAAATGAAAAATTACGATGAAAATTGCTTTATAATTGTTTCTGTGATATGTTCTGTGATTAAGATGATCATTTATGTTTTATGATGGTATTAATGATAGGAACAGGTTCACAATGAATGCTAAACTTAAAACGAAGGGTTTTATGAAAATCAGAACTGAAAAACGCTTAAGTACGACGTACTTTTTTCTTAAGTGTGCCGGTTGTCGCGAATTTTTTTAAAGTTTAAGAGAAAGTACGCCGCACTTATTCACCTATAGCTTCACAGAACCTGAAAATCTTCTTTGTTATGATGAAATCAATCCGTCTATTGATTTCTAAGTGTTTATTAATGTTGCTTGACTACAAAATTTTGTTTAGATTTATTAGAACTAACGCACTAATGTTTGTTTTAATGTTGTTTTGTCAAAAGATAAGAATGGACCCCACACACTAGCATGGGACGTTTATGTATGGATGAGCACCATAAAATTTTGCTGAATGACATGGTTGAAAGCATAGGTAAATAGAGTGGTCCGGAGTATTTAGATATCGCGAATAGTGGAAAGAAAAAAGAAGTTTAGGCTTTTCCCTTTCATTGGATGGAAACCAAGGAGGTATGCGAATGTTATGTTTCGTGGAAGGGTTAGATGCATAAGACGATGTAAATGAACTTGAATACGAGAAAATTTTGATCTCAAATGAGTTTGCGGTTAAACTTGGGTTGCAATATGAGGTGAAGAAAAATGGTGAAAAAGTTGTTAACCGTGAGTTACTTGTTGCTTTGAAGGGAGGGTTATATTTTGTTGGTTTTGTTATCAATCCGTAAGAAGATGATGTTGAACCGGGTGTGATCTTTGGGCGTTCATTCCTCAGGCTTACTAAGGCAATTGTTGACTTTGGAAATGACATACTTACCATTTATCCTGACCTTATCACTTTTAATTTCGATTCGGATGATGAGTTAGATGCTTTACTCGCTAGCATCAATGTCTATGAATTACCACCACTTGACATATCCGACTTCCCCCCATTTGTTTGCAACATGGGAAAGAATCTAAGGAACAAAAAGAAACCTTCTAAAACTTACAAAATGAGTTATGATGGTGAGGGACCTTCCCTTACTATTAACCGTCTAAGAACTCAAAAAGAACTTACTAGAGAGGAAATAGAAGAAGACCTATATGAGAGGATCATGATACTAAATGAAAGGAGGCCGATAATCGAGACCTTGAAGTATAGTGATAAACATAGAACGTTACTCAATGGTGTCTTACTTGATAAACTCAAATTGGATGGAGAGTTTGAACTTGAAGATGAGATGGTTGATGCAGATTTGATAAAAGGTTACAAAGCTATCAAGGAGAAAGAAGATCCTAGAGTTTTCATGTTACCAATTCGTTTGGAAGGCAAATACAATTATCGTGCTTTGTTTGACACCGGATCAAACATAAATATGACGCCTTATCGTATTTATGAAACTCTTAGGAAGGGATGAAGTTAAGCCAAGAAGTGACAACGTTAGAATGCTCGAGCATTTAAGTCAGAGACCATGGGATGTTTGCTCGATGTCCTTTACCAAGTAGGGGTTACCACCATACTTGTGAACTTTATGCTTCTAGATGTACTCGTAGATCGAGATGTTCCTATTATTATTGGAAGGAGTTTTTTATACACGTGTGGTGCTATTATGAACACAATCAAAGGAACCATGTCAACATTTGACGGTTCCGTTCATTAACAATTTAATGTGTCTAAAGTAAGGTATGTGTACGAGGAGAGAGATAATGATGACGATGAAGATTATTGCTTGAAACTAGCTGATTCAGGAAAACCAATTTATGGTGCCAACCGTGCTAAGTATTGAATTGTGAAGATCTAATGGATCGAGCTCTTGCCCTCCAAGATGCTCTTAACCCATTCAAGAAGATTTATGTTTGGAAAAAAAGCAATATCTTTTTTGGAGCTTTACCCTTCCCACTAAAGAATACCGAGTGGGCACCCAACTATTCAGGGAATAACACTAAGGAAGATGGTGATGGAAAGTGGCATGCTAAAATAAGAGTCATGGACCCATATGGGAATGTTTTCGAACAAGGCTATGAGACTAAGGAGACCACTAGGGAGATGTCGGGACGTTATAAATTGAGTGACATCATGTCACCCAATTGGCTTTAAAAACTGAAAATCTCTAAGGATGAATAATTAGGAGTGGACCTTATGATCCTACGTTTACTTTTCGTTTTATGTTATTTTGAACTACTTTGAATAAAACGTATCAAAACTATGTAATCCGTGAAGGATAGTTTTTGATGTACCGGACTTGTAGTCACTTATTAATGAATATTATTAGTGATGGATTGGATGTTTTATTTTTGTTTTCGTTTTAGTTTATATACTAAAAATACAATTCTTCGTGAAAAATTCCCAGAAGTACGCCGCACTTCTAGGCGGTGTGACAATTATAACTTACGTTTTTATTTCATTAACACACACACAAAACATAAAACACTCTCAAAACCACCGGTTTTCTGATCAAAATCAAATTTTTTCAAAACCCAATCCATCCATCAATAATGCCTAGGGTAAGGATTCTATATGTTGCTTTATTGTTCTAATCTATTTGTGATAATTTTGAATTAGGGTTTTTTAAGATTTTATTTCAGTTGCAAAAATTAGTTGTGAATAATTGTTCCCTTGTTTTAATAAATATATACCTATTAATGTTGTTAATATTATTGTTTGAATATGCTATAATTATGAACTTAGGAAAATTATGTTATAATCTATTAAAACTTATCTGGGTATTCAAGAATGGATAACACTGTTTCAAAATTATAAAAGACAAAATGTTAATTAAGTTTTCCTGTAGAAATTCAAAATTTTATTCCCAGGACTGTAAGTACGCCGGTTTTGCTATTAAAAGTGACGCACTTAGTGAAAACCCATAAAGTACGCCGCACTTCTTATGAAGTACGCCGAGCTTTTAGTCTGGAAAACAGACATAACCTTAGCAGAGTGTGTCTAGGCGTGCCCGTTTGTTATGATTGTTATCTAACAACATTATATATATATATATATATACACACATATATATATGTACATGTATATATATGTATATGTATATATATATACATGTATATATTATGTATAAATATACATGTATATATATATACATGTATATAATGTATATATATATACATGTATGTATAT
>BQNB010106984.1:0-23267 GCA_026074375.1 Tanacetum coccineum | reverse complement strand
GAAATTCCTCTTCAAAAAATCTAAGGTAGTGAACGTCTTCATCATACCAGATCTTACCATACGTAGCAGTTTCCCAGTTATACACCTTACCATTTCTAAGAGCTCTCTCAGTTTCAAGCTAAACATATTCCTCCTAGTAATATCGGGGTGGTTTATTTCCTGTAATAAAATTGCTACGAAAAAAAGGTCAAATAAACTAATACGCCGTATTAAGTAAACTGAATATGCCGTATTGATGTTTAAAGTCAAATACGTTGTATTGGTTTAAAAATATTTGACTCAGAAAATTACAACAGACTTTAATAATGCAGAAAAACACACAAACACAAATATGCAGAATATACAATGCAGAAATCAGACACACGAAAACAAACACACAAAAACAAACTAAATGCAAATTAATCTAAAAATAATAAATCTAAACTAAAACACTAATAAACAAGAATTAAACAAACTCACTCCCCGATAACGACGCCAAAAACTTAATGTAGTCGTTGTGCGTAGTTAATTTATTATTCAAGTTTTACTATTTTTATTTTGCCGACTTTACCTATTAACAAACACTAACGGGCAGTGCACCCGATCAGTTCGTTGGTAAGTAGGGTGTTGATCACTAAGAGCGAGAGCGTTAACACTTAAATTTGTTAGTATTTTAGTTATCTATGTTAGTCCTAAATTATTGTAGGATCGGTGTAGGATCGCATCAGAGGTAGGATCGCAAGTAGGATCGTAAACTCGCGCGTAAGATCGTAGGATCGCGTGTCGATACGAGTTTACCAAATTACCAAGTTACTAACTTATTGACTTACATACTTACTAGCCCATTACTTTTTTAGGCCCAAAAAAGAACAATATGAGTCCGCTGATCTCAGTAACAAGTATTGACGTTTCATTCCTAGATTTTCTAATCAATAAACCTAATTATCTATTTTCCCCAAATTGAAATTTACATTAACAAATTAGGATCTTCCTTCTCAGTTCTAGTTACCCTTAAGCAAAAAATTCTTACAGGTAAATTGTTGTTTTTCCTACTTTACCTTTTCATGAGTTTTAACTATTAACCTTAACAGTTTTTAATTCAATAGCTTTAATTGTAAGTGATACTAATAAGTACTTGTTTTGAGGACGTTTATTAACGCATATTATGTAATTTTAAATTCCGCTAAATCCGTGAATATGAACGATTGAAACTTGATTTTTTTTTGTGTTTTTACTTTTACATTGGATTTTAAATTTGAACTTCGACATTTTCAAGAGGATATTATATAAATTTATATTTGATGATGAGTAGAAATAAAAATAGTTTGACTCGTTTATTCGTTGCTTACAGAACATGATAAATTGTAGGATCTTACGATCTCGATCCGATCTTACGATCTCGATCATGCAAAGACAAAAACGATCCCAGATGGGATCGCGATCTTGACAGCCTTGGTGTCGATCACTAAGAGCGAGTGTTAACAATTAAGTCTGTCAGTATTTTAGTTATCTAAGTTAGCTCTAAGATATTCTATGTTAATTCTAAGTTAAACCTAAACTAACAAAAAAGGGGGGTTTTTAGCCTAAGAGACTGGCACGAGTTTTGGTTTACTTAAACTAAGATGAAGGCGATTAACGTATACAAGTTGATAGACAGAAGATAGAGAAGCGGTCAAGCCTAATGTAAGGAAAATGTATTAACCATATTTAATCTAATAAAACACATGTTTTGTTTATAAGTTCAATGATTGTCTTATATCGTTGGTGATATATCATTCCTAGATTTAGACGGTACTTCTTCCTAAACCCTAGATGCGCTAATTCTGTCATAATTAAACACATCCGCATAAAGCATTCATGGGTGATTATAATCTATCTTAGGAAACAATAATGGTGATCTTATCGAATCCTAGCTCAACGATACTTTACTAACTTACTGCTTAACTACTCTTTATATACTAGTAGTTCACTATCCAGATCTTTACCTTAGGAATCAGAACATTTTTCGTTAATCCTAGGTCACCTGCTAGTCTAACTATTCACTAAACCAAGGGCAAAGACAAGTCAATATTTGTGATCCTATTACTCTAGATATATAAATTGCTTATATGGAGAGCCATCTCGGACTCTAGCTAACGCTCTATTTGTATTCCAAGATCTAGGTGAATGATAGGTCGCATACATAAGCACGTAAACGAGTATAAATTGATAAATTGATAAACATAACATAACTCACAACGAATAACCATACAATCTTAAATAAACCAACCAAACATTAAATTATCATAAACATGGCTAATACCTAAAGGTATTATCCAATAGCCATTTGATGTGTTTCAAAAGCTTTAAATTTATAATGACTGAATATACCAATTTTATTATAGGGAAACACACGGGTAAAAGTATAACCCACGTATGTATATAAATCTTTTTTAGGTAAGACGTAAGTCCGTCCACGAGTGATTTTGAGTAGTATTCAAATAATCAGAAGAGAATAGACTTTAACAATTTTGTAAATAACTTTTTACCAGTGATAATAAAGATGACTACTCGGATAGTTTGACTACTACTAATACTCGGATAGTGACAAATAATTTCATAATGTTTGGAAATGAATTAAGACCTGGGAAGTAACTTATAAACCAGGATTCTCGTCAGAAAAAACGTTTTCACCTACAAAAATACATGATTAACACAAGATTTATATTTAGTTAACTAGACCAAATATGTCACTCAAATAATCAAGTTTCTAATATATCAAAGCTTATTTTGTTTATTCATTTCCCCAGGGGATACGAACGATCTTTTCGGCACACACAATGATTGCTTGGTACTTTGCCAACCAATCCATCCCAATTATAGCGTCGAAACTACCAAGTTCTACGGGCATTAAATTTATGTTGAATGGGTGGTTCAGGAGATTTAATGTGCAACCCCTAAGGATAGTGTTTAACCCAATTATCCTCCCGTCAGCTAGTTCGACATCATAATAGTGATCTAAGGTAGATGGCGTGATATCCATTTGGGAACTAAATGCAGTAGACACAAAACTCCTATCGGCACCAGTATCAAATAATATAGAAGCATAGCGGTTGTTGAGAAGGAACGTACCCGTCACGACGTTGGAGTCTGGGTTTGTCCCTGCACGTCCCACTACATACACTTTGGCTGGAGCCCTGTCATTACCAACTTGATTTCCACGGTTTTTGTTGTTCTTCAGCTTTGGGCATTCCCTCTTGTAGTGTCCTTGAACTCCACACTCGAAGCAAGTAGGTTTCTGGCCTGACCCAGTGCCCCTCTGATTGTTAGCATTGTTGGCATTTCCCACACTCCTACAGTCACGAGCAAAATGGCCAACTTTGTTGCATTTATGGCATTTTGGAGCACACGGACCGTCGTGGTGATAGTTGCATTTAGCGCATAGGGGTTTAGATCCCCCGTATGGCTTCCTTTCACCAGTCCCTGCAGTATAGGCCCTGCCAGTGTTCTGCCTCTTGTTCTGTTGTTGTTGGTTTTGATTGTTTCGGGAAGTGTTTTCAAACTTCCTTTTGTTCTCAGCCTGTCTTTCAGCAATAGTGATGACTTTCTTATCCATCAGTTCAGTGGCCATTTCAACAGCCTCTTGCATGGTTTTCGGTTTTGATGCTACAATGTTTCCATGGATCATGTCGGGTAATCCGCCGACGTACCTTTCAATCTTGTCAGACTCCTCCAGAAACATCCTAACACACAGCAGTGCTAGTTCCTGGAAACGTTGGTTGTACCCTATCACATCAGTACCCTTCACTTTCAAATTCCACAATTCAGCCTCGAGCTTTTTCATCTCGTTCCTTGGACAATACTTGTCAGTCATCTTCTTCCTCAGATCGGCCCAAGTCATTGCATATGCAGCATCATGACTGACAGTCATAACATGGGAATTCCACCATGTTAGAGCACCTGCTAGAAGAGTACAAGTGGAAAATTTAACCTGATTTTCCACAGGGCAATTGCTTATGCGGAAAACAGTCTCCATCCTTTCGAACCATTGAGTTAATTCAACGACTCCCTCAGTGCCTTTGAAATATAAATGTTTGCACTTCATAAAGTCTTGGTAAGTACATTCTCGAACAATGCGTTCAGTCCTTCTGTCACCCGTTCCCGAAGTGTGGTTGTCATCGCCATTCCTGTTTGCATCACGTGCTGCCAAAGCGGCAGTGACACCTTGGTCAATCATTCCCTGAAGTTGGGCATTAGTGGCCGATCTGGTGGTGGTTGTTGTTGGGGCTGGGGTTGTTGTGATCGGTGTTGACCTTGTGGCTCGTTTTGGTGACATTTTCTTCAATCACAAGAAAATACAATACCCGTTAGATTTCATAAAATCATAACCATGACATGACATATACATGATAAATAAAGTGGATCACATCACACAGTGAAATATACAACTGAATTGTAATCAACAATGATATAACCAAATCGACATTCATTCATAAACAAATTCGATTATAGACGTGACCTAATACAACCATTCCATATATAAATTAGAAAACATACATGAATGGTTCAGATACAAAATGATCATAGGTTACAAAATAAACATAACAACCTAAAGCCTTACTAGCCGGGATTAAACCCGTAATACTTAGTAGGCTATATACAAAATGACTAGCCATAACATGATCTAATCTATGAACTGCTACCAGCCTCCTCTGGCAGCTCTGGCTGTGCAGGACCTCCAACGGGTCCCTGCTGTCCCTGTAGTGCAGCAACCTGTCCCTGTAGTGCTTTCACCTGTCCTTGTAGTGTGGTCACCTATCCCTGTAATGACTGCATCACTGTCAATGTCTGTATAAGCTGCTGCTGTCGGGTATGATCAGCTGTCCTCAACTCTCTCATCTCTGTAGATCTCCTCTGGTCTGCCTTCAGCATCTCTGAAATCACAGCCTGTCTCCTGCGATCAGCAGCATGCAACTCTCTAATCTCTAACATCTGTCCCAGTACGGTAGTGCGCAGTGACATAACCTCTCAGCGGGCAAGACATAACCCACCGATCACCCCCAAGCCTCTCGGGACAATCTAGCCTCTGTCTCCATCTGATGATGTGTATATGCATGTGCTCGTCTGTCTCTAAACAACATATTGAGCCGACCAGCCAATAGCTGTCTCTGACTCTGCTCATCATCTAACCTCGTATAAATCTCATCCATGTCTTGCCTAACCCTAGTCTCAAATGCTGTCATATGTCGACCCATAAAACAAACCAAGAGTTTTCATCAACCTATTTTACTATGATCACAATTATATGGGGAAATTTTTTGCTTTATTACATTACTTGCATTGTCAATATCTCAGTATGTCATGTAACTTACATAACTAAAGTAGACGAGCTCACGCAACCTATCTATGGCAATCCTGTCTTCATATATGTCAAGCAAATATCATAAAATGTCAAGTCAATATCTTAATATCCTTATTACAAAGTACATTATTCCTATAATGTACCATTCGCAACGTTATATCAAAACGGGCTTTAAACCGTTATCGTATACCTCTAAACCCTAACTCCATGAAGATTTAATATCTAAAGTGAATGTACAAGCTACTAAAGCATATATACAAGTAATATAACATTTCATTTGAAATATAAACTCCCTCCAAGTCAAGTACAAGTTTTCAAAGCACAATGTACAAGTCATTAAGCATGACATCTAAAATAGCCGTTTTACCTCCGTTTTCATTCTAATTTCTTCACCATCACTTGTGTACAAGCTACTACACTCAATATACAATGTGTAAACCCTAATTATTCTATTCATAAACTTTCATACACATTTTTACTCTTAAAACCCTAATTCAAAACTCAGAAACCCTAACCCGAGCTAAATACTACACTATGACTTGTTTCTTTGTTTTTATCCATTGTAAACCTAAACCAATACTCAAATAAGTTGTAATAACATTAATTACAACATTTTCAACCACATTACATCATCATTTCACCATATTAACAACAGTGTACAAGAAATAAATCTAGAAAACCCTAATTGTGCCCTAATTGGAACTTTGGACCCGTTTACTCATTTTCGCCCATTTTAAACCCGAACCACCTATCAATTCTTGTTATTAATCCTTAGTACAATCCTTACAAACATTAATCCATCATTATTGATCAAATGTACACGAATTACAAACTTGAAAACCCTAAATAAGCCCTAATGTACCCGAAACTCAAAACCTTTGCATTTTGACCCATTTTGAAGTTTTTCTTGCAATCAAGCACCTTGATGACCATGATACTTCATCCCTAAGCTTCTTACAAGCACCTCCTTTGAATCCTTGGACACTAAATGAGCCACATGACCTCCTTGTTGGCCATTTTCTAGCCGTGACACCCAAACACCCCTAAAAACCTTCCACCTTGCTTACCTAGCCTCCATAGCCCCTCATACTCATCATCTAGCTTCTCCTCATCACCCTCTAGCCCTTACACACGTCCCATATCAGATCATAAGCATACCTTGGCCTTTAAGGGTCATTTGACTATAAATAGGACCATAAACTCTTCATTTCTACTCATCCCCCACTTCCTCCTCTATAACATATCATAGCAGTAATCCTTTGCTCAATATGAATTCTAATAGATCCTAAGAAGTCCCAAGAACAGAAGTGAAGCAAAAGAAACCAAGAAAAGAAGCCTGGGAGTCGTTATTCTAGGCGTACGAAGCTAAAAGTCCCGATTTCAACCCGTTTTCAAGCTATAAGCTCAAACCCAGGTTCTAAGGATTATACTTCTGCTACTACACTCTTATAATGTTCATATGATCCTAAATATACTCTTGTTAAAGTTTCATAACTCAATTCATGCTCATTTTCCATTTTGATCCAAAACCGTACACCCAAAACCCTAATTTCACGTTTTTCTTAAAACTAAATGTTATAATGATTAAATATTGTTATAATCTATCCTAGCATGCTTAACTAATGTTAAAATAACCACTTTATTGATTAATGAAGGAGTTTGAACTTAAAACCCGCGCGTTTACGTTTTGAAACCCTAATTTGACCCGTTTTGCTTCCTAGCCTAACGAATCGTTATTATTTAAACTTGCTTTACTTTAAAACATCATATTTTTAGTTTATGTATGATTTTCTTATAAATATCTTTTGAAATGTTAAAATAAAGCGTGCATGGCAAAATGGACATGTTTGTAATTAAAAATCCATCAAGGGGGTATATATCGTAACTTTGCAGAAATTAATAAACAAAGAAGGGCTGAATATGGTTCATTGTTATCAAAGTTAAAACTATATGGTCTATTATGTCACTTTCTAAAGTGCAAGGTTTACTTTGTACATCTTTTAAACTTGAAGGACCAAATTCGTAAAAGTGCAAACCCCAAGGGTATATTTTGCCACTTTTCAAACTCAAGGGTCTAAAATGTAACATTTTAAAAAAGTATAAAACATGTTTAAAACCTTACAAGACATAACTTTTAATTATTGCTTCTCGTGCTTAATATTTTCTAGATATTAAACGAAACTCATAATACCGATATATATCATATCACAAAAACTCGTAGCTTCATATTAAGGGGTTTCATCTAGTATTACGTTCTGACTAGAGTTGTGGGTTTACGAATTTTAAAAAAGAGCCCTAGCCACCTCAAACGTATACATAAATGACTTCTGAATTATGATGCCGAATGATGAGTAACAATAATTCCAAACTCTTCAATCAAACTCAAAAACTCTTAAAACTAAAAGTTCCTAGAGTAACAAACCTTCCTAAGACTCAACATATTAACCTCATGTTTCGTTACGAGGTTGGTTTGACTATCATTTGCTATATCAACCTTCCCTGGTTAAGATTGTGATAAGGTCGTCACGCTTTCCATTTTGGAATATGTAATTACATCTACATTTCTGGTGAGTACATAGCCTCGGCATGTTCAATCTTTTTATAAACCGTCGCGAGGGGGATACATGCTTGGTACAAACCTTTTACATACTTCCGTTTCTCTTATACAATATGATTACTTTTCAAGGACTTAGTGAGTTCATACCCTCGCTTTTCAATCTTTTGAATGTTTTATAAACCCGCGAGGGGGATACATGCTCAATTGTTTTTAATATATACAAGTACTTAAAACCGATATTGTAAACCCGCGAGGGCATTACAAGCCTTAGTACAAACTCTAATTTGCAATACTCGTATTTATCTAATAAATAATGTGATCTACTTATTCAAAAGACTTAATGAGTTCATGGGTCTCACATGCTTTATAACCTGTATATCTAACTGTACACCATGAATGCAAGTGTCTCTAAACTATATTCTACCCTTATATAATATTGCCTAAATACATAAAGTATCTCTTTGGGTAGATCTCCCATATATCACTTTTGGTAATATCTCCCCATATCTCTTGGTAGTATCTCCCAATCTCTCTTTAGGATAGTAATCTCCCAATATCTCTTAGGTAATTAAGCTCCCAATATCTCTTGGATAGTAGATCGAAGTATCCTTAGGGTAATACTCCCAATAAATCTCATGGTAAAAAAGTGTTTCCGGTATATTGAGTTTAAATATGATGGTCATAGGGCTTAGGGCAATAATAATGTTTTTTCTATAATAATTATACTCATGCAGTTATTACCACCTTATTGGTGTATACATCATAATTTCCAACCATTAAGTGTATTATAAAAGCTATGAATCTTCACTCAACCTTGTCGCCGAGCGATGCCTGATTTTATATAGCAGTTTTGTATCCGTCAGGTAAATGAGGGCAACCTTATCGGCATGAATGGTGCATGCTGAGTGGAGCAGTGTGACTCGTGAAGATTGGCTAAAACTTGTTATCGATTCACAATTTCTATGATCGTCAGTTTTGGTGACTAGGATGCCTTAGTGTAAAACCGTCTGTATAGAAATGAATGATAACGCGTATTTTTGAGAACACGACTCCTCTTTGGGTCGTTTTCTATGATTATGATTGTTGTTTCCATGAAGTAATACCCCAGATTAGCTTCCGCTGGTATATGTAAAAATGGGGGTGTTACAGATTGGTATCAGCGCCATGGTTATAGAGAACAAGGTCAAAACCTTAACTATAACCACATTTCTTTTCTAGCCATCAAAGTCCTCCGTGCCACTACCTTCCGGAACAAGTATGTAAAGATACATATCTATTATACTATTATATAAATAACTTATGTTATTTACAAATTAGGTTGTTATTAGAACGATGTCTTCTCCCAATCACTCTACTTCCGATATTGAGGATGCTTTTTCCTCTATGAATATTCTTAACTATACTTCGGTCTCATCGGATTATTTCCCAGTTTCATCGGAAAGCAGATCTTTTAATTCTTCGGAAAACTCTACAGATAATATGATCCCACCAGTATTCTCATCTTTCTACAATAATACTTATTTGAAGGACGTACAAGCATTTCATGCTAAGGAATTACCTATTTCATCACCAGATCCTATTACTTCACCAGCTATTTTGACTCCATCTCCGATATTACCACCATCACTACTATTTGATCCTCGATATTTCTTTATTCCTGAAGAACTATTACCACCTAAGAAGCGAATCCATTCCCCATCTTCTTCCTCAACTACGTTATCTAATTCATCCCGGAATCAAACCTGTGATTTGGTATCACCATCTTCCTCAGTTTATACTCCTACCCCACCTCAGATATTTGAAATAGGAAAATGTCCAATTAAGATGTATCTGAAACATCATGAGGGACAAATCGAAGATATTTTGAATTACTTAGATGAACTCTATCTTCACCACATCGAGAAAATGGAGGAAGGACGTATTGATAGAATGATCATACGAAGGAATAGTGACGAACTAAAGACCGAACTCAAGAAAATCCGTACTCAGATTATCAAACTTCAAAAGAAGCAGTTAGGGCAAAAGGATAAGATTGCCTTTGCTCACTACAGAATTTCCGATCTTGAACAAATCATTGAGAAAATCCAAGCTCGTCACCAAACAGATCAGGAGGATCTTTAGGATGTCATCTACCGGCTCAGAATCAACAAACTCTTAGAATAGTTATAGCTTTATCCTAGCCATGGGATGTGTGGTATAAATAAAAACGCTTGTCAAATCTTGACTATGTACAGTAAAAAGGCAAGTTATTTATAAAGGCAATCTCGTTTCATACCTTATTGTTTCCAACTTATCTCTCTATCATCATCATTTCTACCATTTGCATCATCATCTCCGTCTTTATCATAACCTCTAAGTGCTTAAAAATTCAAAAATAAGCATTTCTCTTTAAGCATTTTAAGCATCACATTCTCTTTTATAACTTAGGATATCATTCTTATTACGTGTTATCTTTTGTTGATAGAATGCCTCCAAAAAGGACGTCAACATCTGAAACACCAACCATAACTTTAGCTGCCATCCGGCAACTAATTAATGATGGCGTTTCCTCAGCTCTGAAAACACAAGCTGCTTCAATGGAAAATACTGACAATACTAACAAGAACACCGGGACAAGCAGAACTCCAGTAGCAAGAAAAGGAATCAACGATCATAAAAGAAAGTTTGAAGATAGAGGAAACACCACCAACAACAACAACTATCCCAAACACAACAACAATAACCACTCCAACAATCGCAATAACAACAACTACCAAGACAACAACAACAAAAACAACCATAACAATGATTACCACTAATAGCATAATAGAAGACAAGAAACCTTCAGAACTTATACTGCCACCAATGGATATACTAGAAACCTTCCCTTGTGTAAAAGATGTAGACTACATCACACGGGACCTTGCAGTGTCAAGTGTCAGGTTTGCAACAAGATAGGTCACCAGACCAAGTACTGCAAAAACAACAGGGCCACAGGAAAGCATACTTAGAGATAAGCTTGCTTTTATTCACTTTAAGATTTCTACCCTAGAAACAACTCTCGAGGATATTCAAGTTTCATCAGAATCTTCTTCAATCTGAAAACCCCAATCATCAAGCTACAATCCTTGTTATTTGTTACTTTTATCTAGAATCCTACTATGAGATATGTAGCATAAGTATTAACTCTTTTAGAGTTTCATATGTAAAGATACCCATGAAATAATAAAGTGTTGATTCCGTTACATCTTGTTATCTGATGATATCAAAACTTGACATTATTTGTCAATTCCATCGATTCTATTATATTCAAACTCTGAATACTCTCCTCATACCTTTGCAACATAAATTTTCATCCTCAATTATATGGGCGTCAGTACAATCAACATCTCAATATTATCTAATCATTCATGATCATATCATTTTCTACACCTTACCGTTTCCATATCATGTTTTTATGCTTAGGTAAGACGATTTATGATCATCTTATTGAAATGAATTAGGACACTTCTTCATTTGAATAAGGAAATTATAAATCTCTGAACTATGAATTTATAAATTCTCAGTTACAAGGAGTTGAACGCTTCTTTTTGTAAGTGACAAATTATAAATAAATAGGCTTAAGTATATAACATACGTACAAACAAGTTTCTTTCAATCCGTTTGTACAAACAATTCCTTAATCATTATCATTATTACCTTCATTACCTTCATCATCTGTTCATTTCAAAATCTGTATCTCACGTGATTAGCAACTCTCTTACAAATTCATAATCATTCCTTGACATTACTCATTCCATGATCTCCGGTATCAAAACTCGTTAATTCTATTATGTTCAAACTCTGAATACTCTCCTCATACCTTTGCAACATAAATTATCATCCTTGATTATATGGGCGTCAGTACAATCAACATCTCATTATATCTAAACCATTTCATCCGTTCATATTCATTTTCGTACATCATTACCATAATCATGTTTTTATGCTTAGGCTAAGACGATTTTATGATCATTTATTGAAATGATTTAGAATCTGTTCTTTATTTGATTAAGGAATTATAAATCCCTGATACTTTGAATTTATAAATTCTCAGTACAGGAGTTGGACGCTTCTTTGGTTAGTGACTAATTATAAATACACAATAGGCTTTAAGTTATTAATATAGTACAAACAAGTTTCTTTCTATACGTTTGTACAAACCTTATTCCCTTAATCATTTCATTAGTACCTTTTTTTCACCTTCATTATCTGTCTCATTTCAATAATCTGTATATCTACGTGATTTGCAAACTCTCTACAATCGTTCCTTCACATCACCTTATTCCATGATCTCCAATATTCTAATTTTTTATGTATATTCTGCAAACGTAATAACAAGGAATCACACAAGAATCTATACAATGCAATGATTTCAATACCACTAGGTATGAAAATTTTGACAAAGACATTGTGATAGATTCTTATTCGATGTTGACTTTTTAAAGGTTATAGATTAGCGATTCTTTACAATCACAATAGTGCAGCAGAAGCATGGTGGGCCCATAACCCATAGGTTTCGTAAATCGAAGTATTTCATCCACCCAGGATCAATCAGAATCTGAAGAAATTCTATTGACTGTCACCAAGAGGTATGATCTTGAAAATAAGTAGACGTGTGAAAGGAGATAATTATAATTTATGGTTGTACACTCTATATAAATGAATACTACACACGTGGACTTGTCACCTTGATTAACCAAACATCATCTATTCACTATAACTTTCAATTAAATCTCAGGACGAGATTTCTGTAAGGGGTGGAGACTATAACAACTCAGAATTTTCATCAACCTATTTTACTATTATCATAATTGTACGGGGAAATTTTTCGCTTTATTACATTACTTGTATTGTCAATATCTCAGTATGTCATGTAACTTGCATAACTAAAGTAGATGAGCTCTAGCAACTTATCTTTGGCATTCATGTCTTCTTATTGTCAAGCATAACAATCAACATGTCAATTAAATATTCATCATTTCTTTTTTTCAACGGTAACATTATTCCTATAATTGTACTATTTGCAACCTTATATCAAAACGGGCTTTAAACCATTATCGGGTATCTCTAAACCCTAATTTTGTGGAAGATTAACATCTAAAGTGAATGCACAAGCTACTAAAGCATATGTACAAGTAATATAACATCTCATTTGAAATATAAAATCTTCAAGTCAAAGTACAAGTCTCTAAAAGCTCAATGTACAAGTCATTAGAGCACTGATCTTTAAAATTGCCGTTTTTACTCTTCCATTTTTCAGTCTAATTTCTTTACCATCACTTGTGTGCAAGCTAATACACTCAATATACAAATATTGTATACCCTTTTTATTCCTTTCATAAACTTTACATACATCTATTTTACACTCAAAACCTAAACCCTTAAAAACGAGCTTAGTTTCTTAAAATCATGACCCGTTTCTTCGTTTTTATCCATTGTAAACCTAAACCAATACTTAAATAAGTTATAATAACATAAATTAAAACATTCTCAACTCATTAATCCATTATCATTTCATCATTCTATTTCAATTACCAAGAACATAATCCAGTAAAAACCCCTAATTATGCCCTAATTGTGATTTTAAACCCGTTTACTCATTCTCTGACCATCTCATTCTCAAGTAAGCAACCAAGAGTCATTTTAAACCCATAAAATGAGTTTACAAACCATTATCCATTATTATCCATCATTACTTTGACAATATACAAGATTTACAAAGCTAGAAAACCCTAAAAGCCTTATATGAACCCTAATTCCAGTAAGGTTATTCTTATCAATTTCAACCATTTTAACTAAAACCATTGATCATACTTCATTGATGATGAATTTATTTAAGATCTAGGATCTGTATTCCATTCACATCCTAATCAAGATTATGCATAATATTAACCAAGAATGTCAAGAAATAAAAACCTTATAACATGCCCTATTCATGCCAGTGCCCATTTCTGTGTATTTGAAACCCGTTTTAACCCTACCAATTTCCCTTTATCTTTGCTGAATTACTTTAATACAAGACCTTAACAACCTATTTCATCTATCCTTAATCATTATAAACACAATTGTACCTTGGAAAAACCCTTGAAACCACGTCAGCCTTAAAACTGAACGAACCAATTCCATATTTCATTTTGACCCATTTAAAATGCTTACCATGTGCTAAATGACACCCAAGAACCTTATAGGATTCATAGTAGCAGCTTATAGAAGCTGACTCCTCCATGGGTCAAGAATGAAGGCAAAATGTGCCTGTTTTTGATACTTTCTGTTGTGGCTTCCCTCTAGGCCATCCACAACCTTCAATCTAGTTTCTAGCTTAACAAATCACCAATATAGCTCTCCTAGTCACCCCCTAGCTGTCCACACATCCAAGAAATTGATCAAAGCTTCCTTAGTCATCTATGCTTCATTTGATAGTATAAATAGAGCTCTCTAGTCTTCATTCAAACTCGCACCACCCATCTCCTCTCTCAAACCCATAAGGCAGAAATCCTTTGCTCCCATATGATCGTCCCATATCAGATCATAAGCATACCTTGGCCTTTAAGGGTCATTTGACTATAAATAGGACCATAAACTCTTCATTTCTACTCATCCCCCACTTCCTCCTTTATAACCCATCATATCAGAAATCCTTTGCTCAATATGAGATCTAAGAGATCCTAATAAGTCCCAAGAACAGAAGTGAAGCAAAAGAAACCAAGAAAAGAAGCCCGGGAGTCGTTATTCTAGGCGTACGAAGCTAAAAGTCCCGATTTTGACCCGTTTTCAAGCTATAAGCTCAAACCCAGGTTCTAAGGATTATAATTCTGCTCCTACACTCTTATAATGTTCATATGATCCTAAATATACTCTTGTTAAAGTTTCATAACTCAATTCATGCTCATTTTCCATTTTGATCCAAAACCGTACACCCGAAACCCTAATTTTATGTTTTTCTTAAAACTAAATGTTATAATGGTTAAATATTGTTATAATCTATCCTAGCATGCTTAACTAATGTTAAAATAAACACTTTATTGATTAATGAAGGAATTTGAACTTAAAACCCACGCGTTTACGTTTTGAAACCCTAATTTGACCCGTTTTGCTTCCTAGCTTAACGAATCGTTATTTTAAACTTGCGTTGCGTTAAATCTTCATATTTTAGTTTATTATAACTTATAAATGTCTATTGAAATGTTAAAATAAGCTTGCATGGCAATTTGGACATGTTTTGTAATTATAATCCATGCAAGGGGTATATATCGTAACTTTCTGAAACTTATAACTAAAGGGGCTGAATATGTCATTTTATCAAAGTTATAACTATAGGGGTCTATTATGTCACTTTTCAAAGTGCAAGGTTTACTTGGTATATCTTTTAAAGTTGAAGGACCAAAGTCGTAAAAGTGCAAACTCCAAGGGTAAATTCTGCCATTTTTCAAACTCAAGGGTCTAAAATGTAACATTTTGAAAAAGTATAAAATCATGTTTAAAACCTTACAAGACATAACTTTAATTAACGCTTCTCGTGCTTAACATTTCCAGATATTGATTAAAACGCTTAAAACCGATTATATCATATCACAATACTAGGGAGCTTCATATTAAGGAGTTTCATCTTGGTATTACGTTCTGACTGAGTTGTTGGGTTTACGATTTAAAGTGCCCTAGCTCCTCAAACGTTTACTGAATGACTTCTGAATTATGATGGCCCGAACGAGTGATACAGTAATCACTTTCCAATCAAATCTAAACAATTTAGTCTATCTGAAAAACCAAAGTTTTTAGAGTACAATCTTCCTAGACTCAACATATTCGTAGCTGTTTACTATCATTTTACTATATCAACATTCCCGGTTAAGATTGTGATAAGGTCGTCAGCTTTCATTTCATAATATTTATTACAACTACCTACCAGGTGAGTTCATAGCCTCGCTTTTCAATCTTTTAAATGTTTTATAAACCCGCGAGGGGGATACATGCTTGTTACAAACTCTTTTACATACTCGTTTATCTTATAACAATGTGATTACTTTTCAAAGGCTTAATGAATTCATAACCCTATATTTCAATCTTTTGAATACTTTATAAACCTGTGATACCTGATATAAACCATGAATGCAAGTGTTTTCTAAATTATAAGCTACCCTGATATATTATTGCCTAAATACATGAAAATATCTCTTTGTGTAATATCTCCCAATATCTCTTTGGATAGTAGATCGAAGTATCCCTTAGGGTAGTGACTCCCAGTATATCTCCTGGTAAAGGTTCCCGGTTTTATTGAGTTTAAATATGTGATTCAAAAGCGTAGGGCAATAATATTGTTTTCTATAATAATTATACTCATTGCAGTTATTACCACTTATGGGTGTATAACAACATAATGACTTAATTTCAACCATTTTATTATAAACCTATGAATTTCACTCAACCTTTGTGTTGACCCTTTTTATGCATGTTTATCTTAGGTAAATGAGCAACTTATAGCATGGAGTGGCATGGACATGAAGATGGCTAAAACTTGTTATCATTCACATTTTATGTTTCTAGATTTTGGGACCTGCCTTTGTAAAACTCTGATTTGAAATGAATGATAACGTATCTTTTGAAGTCGTTTTCTATGATTATGATTGTTTTATCCATGAAGTAATACCCCAGATTAGCTTCCGCTACTATATTGTAAAAATGGAGGTGTTACAATAAGTATTAGTCCGGTTTTAAGAGTTTCATTAAATCTATATTTTATAAATATTGACTAGACACAAGGCATATCACATATAAGCAATTAAAACAGACTAAAAATTGGATTGAAAATTGAGGAACAAACTCTTATAATGAAAGCAGTAAATCACATAATGCCTCAAGTTCTCAAAAGAGTCTTCCCCAATTGGAGAACCATAAGACTCTCACTAGGTTTTCTGCTAAAGTGCCTAGATCGCCACATCCATCATATAATATGATTGCGTGAGTCTTATAGCCGAGATAAAGCAAGAATATAATCATCATGGCAACTTAATTAACATTTAATTTATGATCTATTCTTCTTTTTATTAAAATAACATATGTGTTGATTCTAGGTTGTTTATTCATTATTTATGGCAAGGATTGCATGTCGTTGCCATAATTTTCAATAAAAACAATAAATAAACCAATTTCATGCAGCCCTAGCGTGTTTTAAATCGTATGTAATACATAAATACTAAACAAGTTGACTCGTGATGCCACTGTTGGAATTTAACAATCAAGTTAACCAATTAACTCTTACGAGTACGCAGCGGATAGATCTAGTCTAGTATAATAATTAACACACATGTAAAACACAATAAGAAACATGTAAATTAAATAGGAAACATACCCTCGTAGACACCAGCAAATAATGATACCAAGAATGAGAAACTAGTGACTAAATTGTCACCTCTACGAGTGCTCACACAAACACGTAAACAAGCACGCCCGGATGCTAGTCCCACTTCACGTGTATCCCAAACAACCTTTGTATACCTTTGTTACCCGAATTAAGTACCAAAAACCACACAATGTATTTGTACCGAAAATCAGGAATCAAGATTAGGGTATATATTAAATTCGGTTCAATCGAATAAGGGTAGAATGAACCGATTTAAACCAAAACAAAAACCCTAATCAAATCTATAAGTCGTCACACCTTGAGGACTTGTAAACCAAAATAGCACACCTACTGTAACAGCTTGGGATCGAATCACAAGTTAAATAATCTTAAAAGGGTCAACCGAATATAAGTAGTAGGTTTTTGGGGTAGAACCGAAAATCAAATAAACTTAAATCAAGCTAATTGATTTCGGCTGATATAAGAAGAGGAGATTGGCAGCTAGTGTGTGTGTTGTGATGTATGTTATTTCGGATGATAAGAGCTAGGGATGGGGTCTATATATAGCCCTCAAAACCCAATTGTGATAAGACTTGAAAACCTCAAGTTTAGCTTTATCACAATACTCCCTAGCTTATCACAACACTTCCTCTCATCTTATCTCTACATACAATGAACCAAGACATCACCAAGAATCTTCTTTTTCCATCTATTAACCAGCCACAATATAGATATATAAGAAATTCTTGTCCTAGTCATTATATGTCCACATGGTTTACTTAGAAACTTTTCGTGAAGTAGCAAACGTGCTCTAAATGTTTTTCGTGTGTGCCCCCAATAGACTCACACGCTTCTAGTCGTATGTGTGTGCATCCAACTTCCATAATCCAACAATAACATACTTTTATTTAATCTGTTTCAAATTTAAAACATACATCATTGTTTAACTATCTGGTATGGTGTAAGTTTGTCATGGGCCGATTTTGATCGATTTTGACCGATTTGACGACTTAGACAAAACAGATTCTTTTACGATAAGTGAAAAAAGCGTATCGGTTGACCACCAATAAACGATATATCAGTGATATATCGGCCGCCAAGGCCGATATTTACTACACTGCATATATGAACGGATCCTTAATAAAACTTGGAAGTATAAAAACGGCCAAAAATATGCTTTGGAAAAGATTAAGGTCAGACAATAATTAACGTAGCAGCATTATAGACTAAATCTGTACCTGACATGAGCGAATCTTTATGTTGGAAACTTTTGAGTCATCAGTGCACTAAAATTCCACAATAAATGCAAGAATTGGAACTGATGCATAATTTCTTTTAATGAATTACGTAAGGTTTTACATTTATAAAAGCCTAACTACTTAGTACGCTATTCCTAGTACTAGAGAAATGTGCCCTATCGTGTAGTATTGAAGTGATGGTAAGTAGGGTGTCAGACCCTAAGAACGGGTTTGTACTCTCTAGTTGTACAATTGGAAGGGACAATCTACCTAAGAAAGCAGTAAAAGAGCATGTTGAGATTTTAAATTGACATTGATTATGTTTACACACAAAACACAAAAACAAGTATATTTTTGCCATTTTTAGTCTGTTTTGGGTCATTTAGGGTTAATTTTGGTATAAACAGATATGTGTATTTTACACTTATCAGCGCGCCTTTTAGTTAAACTTCACCAATTGCTCAATATTTACTGCAAATAACAAATATAAGCAATTAAGTACCAATTCATGCATAAAATAATATAGACCGAGCAATTTAGCTAGGATAAATGATGCTATAAAATAGACGTTATTTGATGTAATCAAATATCCCCCACTTGAATCCTACTTGTCCTTAAGTAGACTTTAGAAAACTTATGAAAATGTATCCCAACTTGAGTTTAGGATTTTTCCTTTAAGCAATTTTCGTTCAATTACTAATACACAACCAAACACCTCACGAAGTAGGAAGATGAAATCACTCAAATCACTCAACTAATCTATGTGGTAACATGTAACTAATTTGCTCAATTGCTCGGTCGTGATGAGTATTCTATCATAGGCTTGGTAAGTATACACATCTCCACCACTAAAGCTAAGGAGTAACAAGTTTAAAAAGGTAAATTTGTTAGTCGTGATTTTATGTAAAGTGATAGTCATTAATATTCCCGAGCTTTGTGTAGGAAAACATAGTTTACGAGAATTCATTTAAGCTAATTGGGCCTAAGTGTCGGGCTTTAAGCCTATTGGTATTAGGTTCGGCCCAATAAAAGTCCAAACGACTCCATAAGGAGTCCAAGTATTTTGTAGTATAAATACAACCCTCCTAGCATGTTAGGAGGGTGTTGCTTCTCATTTTTCTTATAGTGAAAGTTACCAATTTTCTTCCTTTTTATTTCCCTCTCTAGTTCTTTCTCTCTCTCTAAGATTTTCTCTTATTTTGTGTTTTGAGGTGATGAAATGATATCCGAACATGTGGTATCAAGAGCCAAGGAGTTGTTAGTGATCGTGTTTAGCTTTTTCAAACAGTTTTTATCAAGGTTTTTTATTCGTTTTTTTTGTTTTTGGTTAAAACCATACATCTCAACCTTTTGATTCATTTTCGCTTATTTTCTTGTCTAAAACGTGTTGTTTTTTATGATCAAGATGTACTTTTGTTAGTTCTATACTTATTAGAAGCTTATTTGGGCATCAAAACACGTTTTTGGATCGAAAAATTCTGGGTTTAAAAAGTTTTTTTGAAGCAAGCGAAATACGTTTTTGAATCTAGCGAAATATGCAAGCAAAACATGTTTCCAGGCGAAATATGACAGGTTGATTTTCAAGAGAAATATTACATTTCCTGAAACAAAGTGCTGCCAAAATTTACATATTCCAAGCGAAATATGTATTCCAAGCGAAATATGTATTCTAAGCGAAATATGTATTCCAAGCGAAATATGTTTTGAGCGATTTATGTTCCAAGCAAAATATGTTCTGAGCGATTTATGTTCCAATTGAAATATGTTCTGAGCGATTTATTTAATACAGGTTGTCACATTCCAAGCGAAACATTACATTACATATTTCAAGCGAAATATTACACTACATATTCCAAGCGAAACATGCCACTGGTTTAAGGAAATTCTTGTGTTTGAAACCCTAATTTCTCAAAAAAAAATTCGACCGCAAATCAGGTGGGAAGATACTGACTTTGGGCTTCATATAAACAACACTCCTTCAACAACAAATCTAATTTTCACGATTTCTTCTTGATTTAGTAAAATTTCGCGAAAGAAGCATTTATTTCTCGGTTTAATCATAGAATTGTAAAATCCCGTGAAACAATCAAGGACAAATCATAATCACTAATCACTAAAACGATCCTACTATATCATTTCACATCACTTTTGCAATGTCGACTCAACAAGACATTTATGCTGCTGGTTCCGAAAACCGTCCACCTATGCTTAACAAAGACAACTATGTTCCATGGTCTTCTCGTCTTCTTCGTTATGCAAAGAGTAAACCAAATGGAAAGCTAATCTACAACTCCATTATGAATGGTCCATATGTCAGACGAATGATTCCTGAACCAGGTGATCCAGACCGTAAAGTTCCTGTTGCTGAAACCTTTCATGAGCAGACTGATGATGAACTTACTAAAAAGGAAGTAAAGCAAATGGAAGCTGATGATCAAGCCATTCAGATTATTCTCATGGGTCTTCCTGAAGACATCTATGCTGCTGTTGATAGTTGTGAAACTGCTCAGGAAATCTGGTTACGTGTTCAGCAAATGATGAAAGGTTCTGATATTGGGATTCAAGACAAAAAGGCTTAGTTGTTTAATGAATGGGAAAGGTTTACTTCTACTGATGGGGAATCGCTTGAGTCTTACTATTATTGTTTTTCAAAGCTAAACAAACACTTTCCAGAAAAGATTGCAAGCAATCTCAAGTTTCTAAACAACTTACAACCAGAATGGAGACGACATGTTACCATTGTTCACCAAACAAAGGATTTACATGAAGTAGATTACACTCAGTTGTATGATTTCTTGAAATACAATCAGGCGGAGGTAAATGAACTGAGGGCAGAACGACTTGCAAGAGCACATGATCCTTTGGCACTAATGGCAAATTCCTATAATCCTTACAACTATCCAGTGTTTCACCAAGATCAACCATCACAGATTACCTAAATGCAACAACCACAACCCAACAACAACTTCATCCCACAACCATCATTCAACACGAACTACATGCAACAACCAATGCCAAATCCCGAAGACATCACAGATCCCACAACTGCAATGAACATGGCACTTGTTCTAATGGCTAAGGCATTCAAACTAAACTACTCAACACCAACCAACAACAACCAGATAATTTCATCAAACCCTCATAATAGACAAATTACACAGCCGGACTCAAGACAGACAAATCAATGCATATGGTTGGAGGTAATAGAGGGAATCAGTTTAGACAGTATGCTGGGCAGAATGTTGGGAATCAAAATGGGTATAACGCAATACAGAATGTCGGGAATCAGGTTGTTCAGAATGCAGTTCAGAATCCGGATATTCAGAATGTTGGAAATCAGAATGGGCTTATTGTTGTTCCGAGGATTGCTAATCCGAATGCAACTCAGACATGGAATGGTGATTTGTAGCAGCACGGGCTGAGGGTATTGGAAATGGGAATAATGGTAATCAGATAAGGTGTTACAACTGCAGAGGATTGGGTCATTATGCTAGGAACTGCACAGTCAGACCAAAGAGAATGGATGCTGCTTATATTAAGACTCAGTTACTGATTGCTCAAAAGGAAGAAACAGGGATCCAACTCCAAGCTGAAGAGTTTGATTTGATGGCTGCTTTAGGGGATCTTGAAGAAATTGAGGAAGTCAATACAAACTGCATTTTGATGGCTAATTTGCAGCAAGCATCGACATTGGGTACTCAGACTGACAAAGCTCCTGTCTGTGACTCAGATGGATCAGCTGAGGTACACGAATATGACCATTGTTATAATAATGAGATATTTAATATGTTTACTCAAGAGGAGTAGTATACTGAACTACTCGTGCCCATTCTTGAACCACACCAAGTTCAACAGAATGACAGTAATGTTATCTCTATAATTTCTAGTGTGGAACAAAGTGGAGGAATAGTAGAACAACATCCTGCTACTACTGAGAAAACACGTGCTTTATATGATTCATTATATAATAATTTAGCCATTGAAATTGAGAAAGTCAACACGGTCAATCGCAAACTGAAAGAAACAAATGATGAATTGACCACTAAGCTTGCTAAATATAAAAATCAAGAAAAGTGTTTTGAAATTAGTCAAGAAAAATATGATAAACTTGAAAGGTGTTATCAAAAGTTTGTTTATCAAGAACAATGTCTGACTAAAAAGATAAATGCACTTCACTTAAGTTCTGCTAAAATAATAACGACTTTGAATGAGGAAATTGCAAATTTAAATAACCAGCTTTCAAAAGAAAAATCAATTGTTTCTTCTCTTAAAGAAGAAAAGAAAAGGTTGAAGTCTGATTTCAAAATACGCAAAGACGAGCTTCTTGATAAACAAATTCAACTTGAGAATAAGATAAAGGAATTAGATAATTTTTTGGTCAAAACGGGTTAATTGATTCAAACGATGCACATGCTTTCCCCTAAGCCATACTCGTTTTACCACACTGAACATAAAATGGCTTTGGGTTATCAAAGTCCTTTTTATCTCAAGCAAGCTTAGCAGAAACAACAGAGTCTGTATAATAGCAAAGTTCTATTAAAAAAGCATGATCCTTCTGCTGTGTATGATTTGGAGGAGACACTGCAACTTGCTCAAGAGAGTCGCGAAAAAATGAAACAATTGAACAAAGAAATAAAACCAATAAATTATACAAAGATTAATCATCTTTCAGGGGTTTTTATTTCTCAAAAGGCCAAGTCACGTGAAGAGTTTAATTTTTCAAATGTTTCAAAAACGGCCAGTGTTTCCAAATCAATTTCAATACAAAATGAAGAGTTTTCGGATGATACTACT
>BQNB010106983.1:0-23268 GCA_026074375.1 Tanacetum coccineum | reverse complement strand
TAATGAGGAGTATTTGGGACCAACGATGAGTACATTTGAGAGTTTATTGAAGGGCAACGATTTGACTTTTTTCAAGGTTGCGAAATTGTAAAATTTTGTAAATAAACTTTTGAAAACAAATGTATGGTATGATCTTGTATCTTGTGCAATGTGAATCTTGACGTCGCATTCTCGTGTTTTTGCTGTTGACGGGGTGTGACAAGATGAGACCACGTGCTAGGAGAGTGGAGACCATTAGTGTCGATGGCTTGAGGAGAACGAGTAGACCAAGCCTTAGGTTGGAGGACATATTGAAGCTTGACCTGAAGAAGCTTTTATTGTCCAAAAACATGACCTATGATAGGAATTCGTGGAAACTAGGATTAGGTTAGATGAGTAGGGGCGTGTAGGTATAGAGGCTCATTGTTCAGTATATAGACTTATCCTTTGCATGTAGGCCCTTGTAACCTTTTGTGAGTTCATTTCATGCTTTTATACTTTTTGGGCCTATGTTCCTTCGTTTAGCTTCTTATTTTTCCTTTTTATGTTTAAATGTTTTTATCACGTAGATGGCTCAGAGCTTCTCAAGGGCAGGGTGGGGTGTAGCCCCCCAAAAATTGATTTGCAAGCTTATTTTCTAATGTATTTTTTATAGATAAGGTTTTAACAAAGAACATTTTACATGTTTGGCCCCTCTAATAATAGATAAATTTATATGGCCCCTCCAAGAAAGTAGTTCAAGCCCCGTCTATATGGCTTTTATGCTTGTGTTTTTTACTCTTGTATGCTCTTTTGCTTTTAATGCTCATTTTTTAGATTTATTATTGCTTTACTCTTCTTCTTGTGTTACTTTTTTGCAATATGATCATCTCGCGCGTGCCTGATATGGGCCAGATTTTTCCTTAATCATACATGTCTTGGCAATGGTCCCCCATATGTTCGTATGCCGGTATGCGTTTATGTCTATGCTCGCTTGTATGATTTTTTGTATTAATATGCTTTCTTTTATGTCATTGTCCACACTAAACGTAAAGTCTATTTGCTTGCACATACGCACTTGTCGAAAGTCTTTCCGGAAGCGGTCCCTTTACCCACGGGTAGGGGTGTAACTGTCTACATCTCACCTCCCACATACCTCGTTACGCCGGGATTAGGTATTGTTGTTGTTGTGGAAGTTACTCATTAAAAATAGTGAGTGCAATGTTTTATATAAAGAATCTTGTGAAACAGACGACTTGATTATGGTCTTTGAGGCTAGAGGTGAAATTGTCTCAGATTTAGGACTCATAGATATGCCTCTGAGGAAGAAGGGGGGGGGGGGGGGGGGGGGGGGGGGGGGGAGGGGGGGGGGGGGGGGGGGGGGGGTGTGGGGGGGGGGGGGGGGGGGGGGGGGGGGGGGGGGGGTGGGGGGGGGGGGGGGGGGCGGGGAGGGGGTGGGGGGGGGGGGGTAGGAGCCTTTTTGTCGAGATTAGGAATATAATGCCAAAGCCTCATCAGTGATTTTTAGAGTCCGCAATCTCTGGTCATAATGCTATATGCTTACTACTTAAGATGGAGTGCAAACGATTGGGGTCCTATTCAGCTTTCAGTATTTTGTTGGTTAATGTTTTGTTAACAGAGGTTAAACAGTTTGGTCCCCAACTCCCCATGAGTAAGGGATTATGCTTGAAATGGGACTTGGCTCAAGACTGTAACGGGTCTGTAATGCTGCAAGTTAACTTTGCCCAACTTTGAATATTTATACATAGTGATGAAGTACTATAAAGAAACGCCATTCACGGAAAATAATGCATCAAATTCATGTTTTTTGAGATTTCCATTAATTCCTTATAACACTGTCTAAAGTTATTCTCGTGTGCGACTAAACAGATAAACAGACGATACTATCTACTCTGGTTTGTTGCAACTGTTCTCTGGACAGTGGAAATACCATCCACAAATTTTGTCCGAAAAAGGATATTGGCATTGTTGAACAATCCTTCCTTGAGTGAGACAACAATAAACTGCGAACACAAAAATGTAGCTTGTTGATCATTTTCGGGTCCATAGAGCAGGAATAAATGAGCTTTTAATGTATACCTGTGAATGCGGAAAATGAGCTTTGATCATCCTCCCGATGTTTTGTGTGTGACTTAAATCAAGAGCTGCATCAACCTGCTCAAGAAAAGATAACGCAATGTTTCTGAGACATTTTATGAAAAATATTTATGTAAAATAAAGTCGCCGAATACCTCGTCTAGTATATAGATTGGAGCTGGTTTAAAGAGAAGCAATGCCAAAATTAGTGAAAGAGCTAGTAGAGATCTTTGTCCTCCACTAAGTTCTGATAATGACTGTTTCCAAACACCCCCCAACGCCACACGCACCTCTAACCCATCGAAACAACTACCTCCCTCTGGCGGTACTAGCTTTGCCATTGTGCCCGGTAATAGAGTAGAAAATATAGATCCAAAATTACTGAAAATAGTGGTGCCAAATGTTTAACCAGAAACTGTACTCCGTATATTTCTAAAACGTAAAAAATTTAGTTATTCAAATTTAGCCGAGTTATTGAAGTGACTCACCTATTCACCTTAACCCATGTGGCTTGAAGTATCTCTTTTTTCTTCGCATCAACTTCTTCAATCACAAGCTTAATCTTTGACTTGTCAGTCTAGGAGAAAAAAAATGCTCAAAGATCGAATTGAATGTAAAACGATTTTAGGGGCATTCTTGCATTCAGAATGTATTTTCACTAACCTCGATAATATTCTTCTTGGATATCAAGTCATTGTAGTCGTTTTCTGTTTTCTCAAACATGGACATAACTTTCTTGTTCACCCTCTTCTCATGGCTATAAAAAAAAGAAAAAAGAAAGTCGATATGGTTAAATTACTACAGTAACTATTTATGTAACAATATTCACCACTTACTCCGCTTGTTGAGCCTCAAGATTTTCAAGTTGGCCCCGTGCTCTATGTGGATCACGGGATGTAAAATCATAGTCACTTCCACTTCTTCCAAAAAACTGTTTCTCGGAAGTTATCCAAGCATGCTTATTAATCAATTTATCCACCTTCAGTGAGCAGTTCTTTTGTTCAACTTCTGTGCGTTTCACCTACAAGACATATAAAGAAGCATAAGTCTTGACCGAAAAATCATGTTAATTTGACGATATCAAGAAGCATCAATTACTGTTAATCAGAACTTTACCTCGCTTTCCAACCTTTTTTGTTCAAACGCTTTCTCACGAATCCTATCTTTAAGTTTTTCTTGCTCTTTGCGAATGCAACTAATTTGTGCATCACACTCCACAAGCTTTGTATTGGCTGCGTTGAACTCAGATTGTGCTTGACTATGCTCATCTTTCAAAGAAGTAACCTGCAACAGTGCAAACATTATCTCGTTGTTGGCAGTTATCAAAATAATACAGTGTAAATAGTAAAAAAAATGTTCAGTCTACCTTGGTCTTGAGTAAATCCACTTCAGAAGTTAGCGTGCTGATCTCATTCTGTAAAGAGACTAATTGATTCTCCAAAGAGACGTGTTCTTGTTTCAGAGCTTCCACTTTCATTATAAGTTTCTCCCTTTCCTTTTCATACCCCTGAATTAACACTCGTCTTAACATAAGTTTATGAACGGAATTTGTTTGTGCTCCTCAACAAGCGTATACCTTAAGGTTCCTTTTAGCTGACTGCAATTTTTTTCTTCACCGCCTCAATCTTTTCCGCACGTGTTTTGAGACTTCCATCCTCGTTATTGGCATGGTCCTGAACTGAAATTTCGAGATTTGCCACTTTCGTTACACATTCTTCATAAAATCCTTGTTTTTCGGTAAGAGCGGATTTTGCCTCTTCAAGCTCTTGGTTGATCCTTTTTACTATTTCACTAAGCTGCATCACACAAAAAAAGTGAAAAGAATTATAGAAGTACCGTAACATAAGTACTAAACACAGGTGGCAGTTTCTATATATATATATCAAATAGTCGAAACGAAAATGTATCAAATAGTTCATCTATTAAGAACACAATATATGGTTGAACCTTATGATGCTCATTCTGCTCAGCAGTGTTCTGGGATTGTTTGAGACGAAATGTCTTGACTTCCAACTGTTGCTTTAGTTCATTATACTTTTCATGATCAGGAACAAGCGCATTGATCTAAACATACAACAAACTTTAAGAAATCGGCACACGTTGTGTACGTATAACAATAAAGTAGGTTTGAAGGAAAACCTTTGCTTCGATTTCTGATAACCGCTTCTCATGTAAGAATAGTTCTGAATAAGCCTCTCCCACCGCATGTAGTTGCCTTAACTGATCACCACCACGCCTGTGCATTATGATCAAGTTACTATTTTTAGGTGATCATTTTTAAAGTTAATACTAATATCCATTGTGGATTTTTGCAATTTGGCTTACCTGACGGAACCACCAGTCACGAGTCCACCTAGATGAAATAGGTCACCTTCAAACGTCACACTTCTGGTTTTAACTTGTCAATTAAAAGCAACCTGCCAGCCATATGTTTATTATATTTCGAAAATCTTTTAAAATATGGAATATGAATGATAAAGATTGTCTAATATTATTCGTACAATAACGTACCCTCTCTGCAGCAGCATTTGTCTTGCAGACAAAAGTTTCACCGAACACAAATTCCATTGCATTCTAAAATATAGATAACTCTGAGATAAGTGGGACGTTAACGGATAGCAGCAAATGAAATCGAAGCACAACTTAACTTCATCAGCATAACCAACTAGCGCAACTTCTGCATTTCCTTCACCTACCTGAGAAATATAAATAGTTACTAGTATATAAGTATTTTCTCTAAAATATGCTAAAAATAATAATAATCGTACCAATTCAACAGCAGCTTTTTGAACTTGAGGTTGGACAGGTTTGCTTTTGATTCTGTTTAGAGGAATAGTTGTCACTATTCCTCTTAGATCACGATTTTCGATTATCTGTTGGGCTGTGTTTTCGTTGCCTACCACGATATTAAACAACTTTCCGCTCGCACAAACCTCAGGCAGTCATTGTCGAGTTATTTTTCACTTTGGTGAGCTCACCAACTAAACCTTTGACTTTCAACCGGTCAAATTTCTTCACAAGAGAACATGATAAGAAAATTTTAAGTTTCCCAAACATGAATAGATTGTTATATATGCAATTATATCCGCCGAACTTAATTAAGCTATAAAATAAAATCGCACCTTTTTTTAGGATTTCCATATGCCCTTCCTGATACGAGAGAGACGTCAATGCCCTCTCAACGTTTTCGATGTCTTTCTGACTGTCACCTCATTTTCTAAAGCAACAGCTTCATCATGCTTTGACAACAGTTTAGCTGTTTTCTCTTTTAGCTCCGTCTCACAACGACTTATCTTGGTTTTTAGTTGCTTAGATCTGCTTCCGCCTTTGTAACCACCAATTCAGCATCACCTAGTTGGTTTAAAAGGCTCTTATCTCCGTCCTATCCAAAGCAATTACAACTGGATTAATATATGTATCATTTTATCATTGTATCTATAGAAATCTACATAAGCCCGACATTTACCTCATACTCTTTCTCATGCCCCTCTAAACTCTTTGCTAACTCATCTATTCTCGTCTTCAAATCGTCTGCTCCATCTTCTGCGTTCTTTATAGAAGAAGCTCTATCTTCAATCTTTTTCTGGATCTAACAAAATCACCACACAAAATTTTACAAGGTTTTACGGCTAGTAGGGTGTTTGGGATTGAGTTTTAGAATAGGCAATAGTGTTTACTCAAAGCAGAATGCAGCTTTAAACACGAACAGTTTAGAACTGTTAAAATAATCTTGATATCTAATAAACTCGACTTGGTTTATATAAACTTGTACTAAATCCAAATCAAAGAAACTCAAGCTTGGTTTCGATGAATCAACTGGATCAAAATAGATCAATTTGATAGAAACTCAATCTTGGTTTCAAAATAAACTGATCTAAACAACTGTTTTTAAAATCGTTATAGATCTGTAATTCAAAATCTGTTTAATTAAAACTGATTTCTAAAGAAACTCAATCTTGGTTTCGACAGAAAACAGTTTATAAAATCTGTTAATAATATTAATCTGATTTATCAAAAGTGTTTTTAATTCGGTTTACACCGAATCTGTTTTAAGATTGTAGGGAAACATGTACACTTTTAATTAAAATAAATCAGATTTCAATTAATAAATAATTAACAGAAAATAAATAACATAAAAGAAAACATACCGAATAGGGTAGAAGCAGAAGACAGACACTATAAACGATAAATGAAGAAAGCAGTAAAAGATCGTGGAACGAGGCACGTGTTGGACACGCTTCCCTTAAAACAGATTCGCCGTCTGTCTCCCAGGGTACAACGTTCAAAGCTGTTGTACAGCCGGACTAGACAACTTGCCTGAAAGATTACGGAAAAGCTGAGTGCTTCTGATCGAAAAGACTACTGGAAAATCTTGTTAATGGAGCTTTTCCCTTATGTGTTTTTCGGTGTGTGTTGGAATGGTTGAGATTGCCATCTATTTATACACCTTCATATGCATATGGTGTAATAGTGCAATCAATGTCAATTAATAACTCATTAATTATCCGTTATAAACCTTTGAGTATCAATGTCAATTAATGACTCATAATTATCCGTTATAAACCTTTGAGTCAACTAATAACAGCCAATTAAATTGTCAATTCATGACCTATTAATTTACCGTTATAAACATTGGACACAAATAATAACGAACAATTCAATCGTCAGTTACCAAACAAAACTCATAACCATTATCCTCTATTCCAACTACCCTTCTTTGAGACTCGATATCTCATTCACAGTAACTTTATTTTGGACATATAATAGCTCGACCTGGCCTTACACTTAATAATTATTTTCACTAATAATTATCTATGTCCAAAGTTAGTGAAAACATATTTTCCACTAAATTTTTCCAACACAACTTAGCTTGAATAATATGCTAAAAAGAAACAGTAAATCAAACAATCGAACCAAAGATGATGATCACAGAGCACGTTCGATCTATTAAGAACACCAATATAGTTTAAACTCATATGACAGCTGGAGGTAACCGGCATTGTCTTGATAAAACGGTTCTGGTCATCAAGAAAATTGTGGTTTTTTTTTACACTAGGGTTTGACGAGTGATTTTGGGTAGGTCGCTCAACATATCGTAGGAGATATATGTATTACTGATATGATATTTATAATGTGACCTAGAACATACTAGGAACCCTAATGAACCCAACCCACATTCGGGCTTGGGCCATTTTATACTTTTATGTTGAAAAAAATATTAAATACCTAGAAATGTGATGATTATGGAAGATGATCTTGAATAAGAAAAAAATTATGAAGAGTAATTTTAGGATTTGTCAAACCTTCCAAATTTAAAATTCTAAAAATTAATAAATAAACTGTTTAAATGGCGGGAAAAATATTGTTTTGTTGTGTTTGTAACGATTTTATAGCTGGGTCTGGCTGTTTTTAAGTGGCTTTTAAAAGCCCATATTAATTTAGTGGGTTAAGTGTTATAAAATCCATAACTTACATAATAACCCAAATACTAAGCTTAAATTATTTTATACCACAGCCACAATTTTGTGATCAAAAAATATTTTATAATTGAATTTAGAACCAATTCCAAAAAGGTTCAATTTTCACTTTGTAGTTCATAAAGTAGTAAAGAAAGGTTTTTTTATTTTAAACTTGTGATAGTGCGATTCCACCCATTTTTTGATAAATGTCCCGAACGTAGGTAAATGTTTTTTTTCGACGGAAGTAACATTTTGTGCGATCACATTGTTTTTTTTACTGACAATTGTACTTTTGTTTTATATAAAAAATGTCAACCATGGACCTCACTTTTCTCATAAGACTAAAGTGATTAATCAAACTGATGTACAATATAACTTGATGTAGTCCATAGTATGTTGTATAGATTAGCATGTAGACTATCTATTCCCCAAGTAGTGTAGTTATAGCATTATATATAGCTTCTCATTGGAATAGTTTAGTAGTTTTTGTAACTCATTTTCCTCATTAATTCAATATCAAAGTGTGTCACTATGTGTTTTGTCCATTTCTCTAAACACTCTGTACACACTGTACAGAGATGTCCAAACACCCCCTTAACATACCACAAGTCCAGAATTCTACTTCAAGCTCTACACCAAATGAATCACTAGTCTATGCCAAGATGGATCAGTTACAGAACCAACTGAATCAAGTCCTAATGATGATTCAGAACAACCAAGGTGACTCTTCTGGCACTTTCATGCCTCATGTGGCAGGTATACTCTCATTTCATCCTGAAGCAAATGTTCCACTTAAGCTTATTGGTATTCATTCTTTCAAAACTAGAGCTAGTGTACACTCTTTCATTGCCTCACACATATCCAAATCATACTTAATATGGATTGTGGACAGTGGTGCCACTGACCACATCTGTATCTCACTCACACATATGCACAATACCACTAACTTGAAAACACCAATCCTTATTACCTTACCAAATGGACAAACAGTCAAAGTTAGCATCACTGGATCAGTACACCTTACCAATTCACTTACACTACACAATGTCCTATACATACCTACTTTCACATACAACTTAATCTCTATAAGTCAACTCTTACACAAATCAAAAATAGTTGCCTCTGTCACCTTTACTCATGACAAATTTGTTTTTCAGGACCATGATGGAAAGACTACTCATGGTACACTACATGGTGGTCTTTACCTTCTACCTATTACTTCATCTACCACTACACCACCAACAAGAACAGTCAACTCCCACACAAACAATCTCCATCTGTGGCATGCTAGGCTTGGACACACCTCTTTTCCTATCATCAAAAAAATAAAGACAATTTCAATTTCTGTTCCTTCAAATTCAGAAACAGCTTGTAACATTTGTCCTTTAGCAAAAAACCATGTATTACCTTTTCCTTCAAGTACTTCTCATGCTAAATGTAAATTTGAACTTGTTCATGTTGATGTATGAGGTCCCTATAAACACAAAACTGTCAATCACTGTTCTTACTTTCTCACAATTGTGGATGATTACACCAGGGCCACATGGACTTATCTTTTACCATCAAAACATCATGTCTTTACCACATTTCAAATATTCCACTACTCTATCAAAACTCAATTCAACTCAAACATAAAAGCAATTAGGAGTGACAATGGAACAGAATTCATGAACTCTTCATTTCTCAAATTCACCCAAACACATAGAATCATTCATCAAAGCTCGTGTCCATACATACCACAACAAAATGAAAGGGTAGAAAGAAAACATAAAGACCTCCTTGAAATGGCAAGGGCAATACAATTTCAAGCTTGTTTTCCAATACATTTTTGAGGTCATAGCATCCTAGCAGCCACACACATCATAAATAGAATACCCTCTAGAGTACTTGATCATAAATCACCCTATGAACTCCTCTACAACAAACCACCAAACTTAGACCACTTGAAAACCATTAGTTGTCTAGCCTATGCATACCACATGACCACAGATAAATTTGATACCAAATCCATACCCACTGTACTCATTGGGTATCCTCACAACCAAAAGGGATACATTCTTTATGACAGACAAACACACAAAATAATCATCACAAGAAATGTCCTATTTCATGAACACTGCTTTCCATTAAAAAACACCACACTCACAACTCCCAAGACATCAAATCCTCTATTAGACACATCACATTTTCATATACCTATCTCTATCCCAAACACCCCCTTAACCACTTCACAAGAACACCCACAACACTCAACACCTACTCACTCATCTGAACAAATATCCAACCCACAAAATTCACAAAACTAACAATCTCCTTCTATACCCTCATATTCCCTATCACCTACTGACAATTCATAAAACCAACCATCACCACCTTCACCATCACCTACTGATCACACCACACCTACTATCTCTGAAACATCAACCACACCACATGCTACTTTCACAACAACTACACCACAACCAACTCCATCTCCACCACCTCCAATACAAAGAAAATCAACCAGAACCAAACACATACCAACCAAATTCCATGATTACATCCTTCTAAAATCCTCTATTTACAACATTCACTCCAAATACCATCACTCTCATTATATCACTGGTATGTGCTTAAATACACATACCTTTTACCTAATAAAACGAGCTAAAAAGACCAATAATGACCAAAAACAGCATAAAAATACATTGTATTCGTTTGTTTTGTAAATTGTGTCTTGCAGGTATGGATATTAAATTGAAGGACAAAAATGAAGCCAAGTTGGATAAAACCGAGCATGGGAATGGAAAGAGCGCGGAAAACCGAAGCCAAAGGCATATACATCCTTAATGGGCCAACCCGTACCCATTTTATTGGACCGGGTCAGTCCATTGACTTTGTATCTATACAAAATCCAATCCATTAAATCCTAAACCTAATCCTGGCCCAAAGACTACTCAAAGCCCAACAAACCAAACCACAGCCCAAGTCAACAAATCTCATACCTGGGTCAAAGTCATAAAACGGGTCAAATGTTTTACTATTTATCGTCTCCCTTTCCTTCCTTTTTCACTTTCACCCCACAAAGCACACAGGGTAAATCAATCACGATCAAGTGTTTCTAGAAGGAATTACCTGACACGTCTGACACACTATTAGCCACACTGGCAATCCCTAACAATACTATTAGCTGTTAATGCGTGTACTTGATCTAACGGCTCAATAAGGGATTGATTAAAGGCGGTTATGATTGGAGGGCTGTGATTAGAGATTGTGATGCTCCTCCTTGGCGTAGAAACTTCTTCTTCCCTCTATAAATAGTGGATTAGATCACACAGTGTAGAGTGTAGTTTTTAGCTTAAGCTTTTTTAGTAATTTTGTAGCGTTTAGTAGCGTTTAATGTAATTTCCTTTTTCTAAGCATTGTAATCTCTTTGATTTTCAATAAAAGTTTGTTTGATTTAATTAATTGTTTAATTCATATTTTCACTTAATGCAATTATGGTTTAAGTTGTTCAAAATCCCTTAATAAGCTTTTAAAAGCTCTTAATTACTTCAAAAGCTTGCTTTCATTTAGTTAAGCCTTTAAAAGCTTAACTGAATTAGTATTCATTTCAATTCTCACTCACAAATTACCTCAGCTTTACTTTTGGATGATAAGCCAAAAAGGGAAGGGCTTATGGACCTCACTAGCTTATTTCTAACAAGTTGGAGCTTGTAGATAAGCTATTAAGAGCATGACTAGATCCCTGTTCAGCTAGGATCAAGGTACTTGTTCTATTTTCTCATTTTTACTTTTATTTAGCTTAACACTGTTTAGCTTATTAATCTGCTTATTTGTGCTTATTTCCTATTAGTTTATGCTTAATTGTTCTTCATTTGCTTAATTCTTAATATGTTTTTAGTTTTACAAATCTAAGCTTAAACCAGTCTTTTATAGCTTTAAAATGGAAATCCAGATCTTAAAGGGGTGTTTGGCACAAGCAGCACTAACCTATGTTAGTGCTGCTTAAGTCACTCTTATCTTTTCAGCCATTTTAACAAGCTTAAATTTAGCCCAAATGTCAGTTTTCATAAGTTTTTAAAGTTTAAAAATCAAGTTTAAGGTTTAATCTGTAACATTTCTGATTTTCACGTATTGTACGACTCTTTAATGTCAACAATTTATTTTAGCCCGATACGCGTTTACTTTTAATTTTGACGTTTAAGCTAAATCGCGTAGACTAAAAAGAAATCATTTTACGTGAATGGTCACCAAATAAATTAAGGTTTATGTCCAGTAAGTGTCTAGTAATTATTTAAGTAATAATTATCAAACTTGCTCAGTTTTATTTGGATTGGTCACGTAAAGGAGTTACGTTTCGCAATAAAATATACTTAGACGCACCACGGAAATACCTAGACTTACCTAGACTTAAACCGGTACACATTTTAAGTATCTAGTCACAATATTTAATCAAAATCTTGTGTTGGTGTCCCAAAACCCACGTATGGGGTCAAGTAAAAATCAAGGAAATCGTGTATATATATATCATGATCACAAAAATCTACCAACCTTACTCAAAAGTCCAAGTAATATCTAATACATCATAGTTTCTCATTAAAACTTGTCCTATGTTGTCCCTAGTATCCTACTAAATATTTCCAAGATATTTGTTCACTCCTTTTTGTGTGTGTATGTCGTGACTTGGGCAAGAAGGGTCACACAACTTGCAACTTTGCATATCTAGCCATATCATGTACAATATTTAGCTAATTAAAGCATTGTACTCTTGATAGGATGGTTTGAGCAAGTGGACAATCAAATATCTCAAACTAACAAATCTAAGGCTCGTTGGTTTTAGAATTTATGACTAAAAAGTTCTAAATAGCTTCTACCCTATAAATATAAGCTTTCTGGATATGGTGTTCATGCCCTGATTTATTAGATTTTAGCTTATTCTTATTGCTTATTTGTCCTGTAGCTTAGCTTAAAATTAGGTAGAAATCCTTTAAAGTCTGTTTTTAAAAGTCTGTTGTCTTAAATGCTCTTTAATGATCTTTGAGCTTATAATTAATGCTTATTTAAATCTTTTATGCTTATTAGGTTTTAAGTGACTTTGTTGTCTTTCTAAGCTTATTAAGTTTTCTTATAGCTTATTATGTCTTAAAAAGCCAAACAGTTTCCAAAATTAGTTAAAAAGTCTTAATCTTAAAACTGTCATCTTTAAGAAGCTTTTTATAGCTTATTTTTAAGTTCTGTTAAAAAGCTCTTCATTAAAGTTTTTTATTTTTGCTTATTTTATTAATTAGCTGTTTTCAAAAAAAATATAAACTCACTCATCATACTCTCATCAAAAAGGAAGTCACAGGTTTCGAACCTGTGACCTCCCCCTTAACCCACAACACTTTAACACACACACCCGCTACCATTTCACCCTTAGGTCTTTTCTGTTTTAGAATAGAACCATTTTTCTTTTAAAGCCATTTTGCAAGTTAAGCTTTCACATCCCTTATGTGGGTTTTTTCAGCTTATCTCAAATTAAGCAGGATGAACCATTGGTTTTTTCTTAAGTTTAGAATAGATAAAAGTACTTTCCTTAATTTTTTCAGATTTTTCTAAATTAGTTTAATATTTTTTATAATATTTCTAGATTAAAATAGTTTTTAATTCATAAAAAATTAAATAAAAGTCAAAAAAATATAATTTTTTTTTCTAAAATTATTTTTAATCATTTAGGACTGTTAGAAATTAAATTTTCATTTTTAGGGTTAAAATTTGATACATTTAGGTTTTAAGTCTTCGTTTTCTACACAGATTTCCCGTTACGTTTTCGTGCTAAAATCTTAACTGTGCTTTAGTTTTTTAGTTGCCTTTCTTGCATATGCTTTATATTTGTAGAAAATAGAAGCCAAATCAAATCTCTTGACTATTCAAAATCGACATGCAGATCACAAACATAAACAATTCTCAAATCACGCATCGTCGGGTTATGACTCGGGAAGAGTTGTTCTTCACTCTTCCTAAAGTGGATTTCATTTCTTTACGAGAATAACAATCTTAATATCTTTGATATAGGTATTTTAGTTTACGATGTATAATACTTATCATATTAATATAATACTATTAAAACCCCTACAATCGAATTTTTTGCGTCGCTAAGCCGAATATGTGTGAATCAAATATATCAGGCGTTGAAGTATGAAGATTATTGTTTTGAGACCCTTCTCATGAATATATCGTTTTGTAATTTTCTATTTATAAACTAAAAATACAAAAATATTTTATTTTTTCTCGATTATTTTCAGTAATTTATTAGAAAGTCTAAAATACTTTTCCAAAGTATTTAAAAACCAAAAAAATTCAAAAAATAAACAAAAAAGGCAACCGTATCTGTCACTGTTAAACGGCTCACCTTAGATTACAAACTAACAGAAGGTATACGGAGGGTTGATCCTACGATCCTTCGACCCGAAAGAGAAGGTTTTTCTAAAAAACACCTTCGTGCTGTACCCACCCCGTTCATCTCGCAATCTTGTTGTATTTTGTATACGAGCTACCGTCACACGTTGTATCGATATTCATTACAAAAATATTTCTCTTTTTATTTCATCTTATTTTATTTCTTTAGTGTAGTGCACCCGCTCTTCATCGAATTTACAATGTCAATTCATCTCACGACTCTGAAACGCGTAAATCGTAAACGTTCCCCAGCAAACAGACGTCGAACCGTTTTCTCTTGAAGAGACTTCCGTAGTTACGATGGCCGATCAACGTACTATGGGGCTGAGACTAAAGCTTATATTATAAGACGAAGCTTAAGTTGATATTTTTATAAAGTTGTTTGGCGAATTAGTTATAGCTAAAACTAATTAATGTGAAATCACATTAAAATACATCAACTTAATTCACATATATTTCTTTAATGGTATTTAAGTAATTTGACTAGCTGTAAGTCCCCATAAGCCTTTTTCTATGACGGCTTATGGAAGCTTATTGCTTATAAAAGCTTTCTAATCCTGTGCATTACACAAACAAAGACTTATTTATAAAGCTATACACTATTATTTTTTCACATTTATTTTAAAAGATCAAGTCCTTCATTGTTAATGATAAGTCTTGTGTCGAGTGCCTTTTTTAAGAGATATAGGTGTCAGGTATTTGTTCACGAGCGAGGATATTTCTTTAAGGTTTGGAAGATTTTAGCTATTCAATTGCTGAGCGAGTATTAATTTTACGTACCCGGGACCCCTACTTGAACAAACTAGGCGTGAACCTACATCGGGATCCAAGTGAGCGGTTCTAACACTGTCGCGTCAAAGTCATGGTTAACCATTTATTAGAAGTTTTATCGAGTTTAATAACCATATAAAGAATTAACATGGTGTAACAACGAGTAAAATGTCATTTTAGTCAACAACATTAAATGACATCGATAGATAAAAGAACATATAAAAGTTATTTTGTTACAATAATGGGCATTTAATACTTAACACTATAAAAAACACAATTCTTCGACATTATATAAATTACGATCACATTAATCAATAAAGTCTGTATACACTAAAAGTAATGCAAGAATATTATTAATACTTGTACAACTATTTGAATATTTTAGTTAAAAAACAATCATTTAAATATGCACGGTTCGGTTCGGTTAACCGCGGATATCTAAAAATAAAAACCAAAACCGAACCATGATAAGCAACAAAGGTTGTTTTTTTTCTTTTACCGTTCGGGTTTTTTTCGATTTTGTTCTTCGGCTTTCATGTTTCTATTCTCGATTTCGGATTAAGCGGTTCGAACTCGGTTCTTCTAGTTTCTTCTCAGATATTTTGATCATCCACTAGTTAGTAGATGCAAAAAAAATCGTTAAAAACCGTTTTTGTGGGTTTTTTGAGAAAAACCGGTTTTAAAAAAAACAGGTTTTTTCGTAATAAACGTTTTTGGTTTTTTTTCGAGTTTGTTCCCGAAATCGTTTTTTTGGTATAAATGTTTCCGCAAATCGTTTTATACCGGTTCGGTTTTTCTGGAAATTAAAACATCGAACATTTATTTAATAAACTTGTTTAAATTATCAAAACAATTAATTAAACAATACAGCCGGATACATACTAAACATATACAATCATAACTTTTCATTGGCACCAGGAAACATACTAAAAAATACAACCATAAACTTTTATTAAACAATAACTATTATACAACTAAAATATATAAATATCAAGTACAATAAAAAACCGGTTTAACATATAACGGAACTATAATGACCGACTTGTTGACTTCGGGACTTTTTTAAACGGTTATTATAACGGTTATAAAAAAATTTAAAAAAATTTAAAAAAAAAAAAAACCGGGTTATTTTAAAAAACCTGATAAAACCGGTTTATTTACGGGTAAAAAAACCGTCGCTTTATTAAACCCTAAAACCGGCTCTAACCGTTCGTTTTATTTTTAACCGGGTTGTTACCGGTGTAAAAAAAAAGCACGGATTTTTTAAAAACCTTTCCGTGTTTTTATGAGAGTTTTAAAAAAAAAAACCGGTTATTATTTGCAGTCCTACCACTAGTGTTGTTTGTTGCTACTTTTACGACTTGACAGACACATGTTATCAGTGATAGATAACTAGGCCATTAGAAACTATACCGTCAGGGCCACCAAATAAAAATAAGGTTTCAAGAAAAGAAGAGGATTTCGAAAACATCCAAGAGAACCCTAATCCTAGTATTTGGTTGGGGAATAAACTTATTCAACTGTAATTCTTTTATCATACTAAAAAGGTTTTGCCACAGTTGCATCTTAACATATGATTCCCTTTGTGTCCTTAATATGATATAAAAAGGTTTTGTAGTCTGTAGAAGTATTTTTATTTCTCTTCGGCATGCATCATGATTTGTTTCATTTCATTGTTGACAGGCAACTATTCTGTTCCGTTTTCTGCTGTAAAGCGCGCTAGACGACCATGAAAATCAAAGAGATCCGTCTCGAACGGATTACTGAATCAAACTCTACTGTAACTGTTTTATCTCCATTTGATCCCAACTACAACGTTTTACCCGAACTGAATGGGTCGCAGAGACTAATGATAGGCTACATGATCTCTTTTATTTTTGGTACTCCCCAGTCAAGTGCTGACATTTACGAAGAAAGTGAAGCACTGTACTTCGTGGATTCGAAAGTGTCCATCGTATTCCATCAATTTGATGGCAGTCTAATGCCCCCATCACTTCGAAATAGCCCTGAGCTCACCGTCACACGTGTGGTACGTACTTTCTGCATTTTTATTTTTTCTATTCTTGATAAGTTTAATTAATTAGAATTTTGGGACAGATGATAGCGGGTCGGCACGACCGGTACTTTGTGAATGGCCTGGAGGTCCAATCAACTCTGATTGAAGAGTTACGTCACTTATTTCATCTCGGTCCCGTTAAGCACATCACTCCTGGACGCATAGTTGAAGTTATGCGGATATCAGCAGATCAACGATTACGTATTGTTGAAGAGGCTGCAGGATTAGGGTCAATCAAGAAAGACATAGCTTCTGAAAGGCAGCATTTGGTGCAGATGAAGACAGACTGGTCTCATATTAAAGCGTCCTTGCTCGCGATAGAACGAAAGCGTGAACCTATGAAGGAGCAGCGTGATATATTTGACAAATGGAAGGCGGAAGTGCAGAGGTTGAAAAGACTACGAATTGCTTATGATTACGACCAATTGCTAGATGAGGAAAAGAAACTCATAGAGACTCTTTCTGTATGAATAGAAGATCATTACATTAAGGAAATATTGTGAAGATGAATAGCAAATGGAAGCTATCGACTAAGAAAGCTAAATGAATGATGCAGAAGAACCTCCTTATCGAGGAAGACGAGATAAACAAAAAACTGCTTATTACTGAGGCTGAATGTCGGTTATTCTATAATCAACGTTGAAATTGATGCTAACTGGAAGCTATATTATCAATTGGTTAGGTGATATGCTATTTTATCTTTCTTACGTACATGTAATATGCAACTTATTTAACATTTAATGATTGCAAGGGCCAAGAAGATGAAAGCCGCTTGAAGAAACACGCTGAAGAGATTGGAGTTGCCGAAGAGGATGCAAAGTGTAAATTGATCGAGGAACAGACTAGAGTAGATAGGCTGCAAGAAACACTTGATGCCTTAAGTGCAGAAGTCTCTAATGAAATTGATACCGGTTGGGCTCGTGCAACAAAATTCCTAAAAGGTGAAAGTTTCGAAAAGATTGCCACGACAGTATGTCTTGAATATACATCTGACGGTTTTCATGTTACTATTAGTGAGTATAAGGAAAACAAAAAGGACATGGAAAAACTTAAATTGTCACTTTCAGATTTTCAAAACAATTGTGATGTAATTCAAGAAAAATCAAGAGGCGTAGATCATGACCTGAAAGATTTAGGCGTTAGAATGAATAACTGGAAAGATTCAATTAAGAGTTTATCTCTCATTGTTCGTGACATCAAGAAGAAATTTCCCAAATTAGATCCTGACCCGAATAAAGCACAAGCAACTCAAATAGCAACTTGTGGCAAGCTCAAGAGGTTTTGGAATGAGAAATCTACACTTTTCATGGACATCGTTGCATTAAAGGATAGATATATTGAGGAACTTGAGACTGAAACAAATCTATCAATGTCCGTTAACGGTAAAGAACATAGGTTACAGCCTTGTATCAACATATGACAAGCTGGTGCAACAGATCTCTTGTGATTACTCAAGAGCGTTGCTTGTTTTGGAACATTAAACTGTTCATATGACTTTCAGAAGACGACCAGCACACAAGCACTAGAGCGTGCAAGAGATCTAGAGAGAGAACAGAAATTGTAAGACATTTTATTATTGTTCAGTTTAGTTCTTTTCATTAAACTAACTTATGTATTATTTATTTTGTTTCTCACAGTAACGAGGTTGTTGTGATGACCGATATTGGTGAGATACATGCAAGAGCAATTAAAGAGGAACTAAACTTGATAGTTGAGTTAAAGAAAATCGAGGTTGGTGTAATTTAGTTGATGTGTTTCCTAGTTACGTACTTGTACTAGATACAAATTTCAATTTGTTTTCAATAGGGTGTGAGCTCAGCTTGTGAACAGAGACTTGGTGTCCTTGAAAAGAAGCTGTTAACTTCTATTGGTCAGTTTCAAGAGTAAGTTGGTTGAAGTAATCATCAAATAATATGTATGTATATACGACAATATTCTTTCCTTAAAGAGAGTAATTAATTAGTTAGAGTTTTGTAATTTGTTTCAGGGATTTTAAAGCCATGTCATCCCAAATACTACCCTCCAAGCAGAAAATTCTGGAACTGTGATGGTTAGTTCTCAGTTGGATGGTAATCATGTGTGCGAGGGGGCAATTTGATTCTGTGAGCTTTTTTGATAAGAAGCTCATCAACTATGGTGTCATCTATTGCTGTTGTTATCAGGCAACCCGAATCAACCCTCAATCACCTTTCTAGACATGGTATGTGCAATAGGGGCATTTAATAGGTCTGATAGTTTCTATGACTTGTAAAAATTGTTTTGATGATCTAATAACTCTGTCTATGTCACTTCTTTCTCTCTTTCTCGATCTAAGCAGGTTGATGCAACCCTTGATGCAACCGACATCAATCTGATGAAGAATGCTCTCATCAACAAATTCCCCAACCACCAGGTCTTTCTAACTAATCTCTATAACTTGAAAACGCATAATTCCAACTAATATGATCTCAATATTTATATATTGTAATTCTCTTTCTGTCGGTAGTTCTCCTTGATCTCAGGGAAATAGATCTGACGACGACTCAATGTTGATTTAACCAGACGAGAACTTTGATTTCTTATACTCTACCATGAAGCCTAGTTGGTTTGAACAAACAGTTTTAAGGTCTCAAATTTTCTTTTGAAAGTCTGTTTGCTTGGGCAGGATCTATATCTTAATTATCCACTTCTTGTAAATCATCTGGTTGCCGGATGCATGATACTTTTTCTTTAGGATTACATCTTGGACCTTTGCTTTTGAAATGACTTCTCTATTGAAAGGTTATCAGAGATGGTTAAACAACCAGTTTCAATACATGAATGAGATTGAAATTGCATTTAAGTTTCAAGCATCTTCTCTTTCGTATTTGATTGATGACTTGTCTTTGTACATACAAAATATATACTACCTCCTGTCTCATTTTATTGTCCGTTTCCTTTTTGGAGATGTCCAATTTAATTGTCTTCAACTACTAAAATTAGATAAGAAAGTTTGATCAAAATTTACTATATTACGCTTGATTTGAAATTATTATTACACCTTTAAGAACACTTTATTAATTAGCTAAGCGGTAAATGTTATTCTGTCAAAAAGTAAAAAAGAAAATATAGTAATAAACTGATTTTTCTTAACTGTGTATTTTTTTATCGGGGGACATAATTTTAGGACGGAGGGAGTCAATTTGTTATCAGTAATTTTGTAATTAAAAAGTATTCTAAAGTAAAAGGGTTGCATATGTCATATCATGTTGTTTATTACTGTGATGGTTGATATGTACTGTTTGATCAAAGTTTATAAGTTTGTTACATGCGCAACTTTTCTTAAACGGTTACTTTTTGGGGGTAACACGAAGGTATAATTACACTATCACTAATATTTATTGTTTCGATTAGTTACTTACCTTGATTATTTGTTGAATTTTTTTCGAAATTTAGTGCAATTGACGGTTTGAGATTCAAACTTGTAATGAGTTTGTTAGTACGGAGTGTCATACTCATTAGCCACCCTGAATAGATCTTCATGTGTAAGTACTAATCAGTGGTGCATCTCTCAGAGAGTGAACTAGGCCACACTACAACATAAGAAGGCTCATGCTACGGTAGGAATCCGTTGTAAACGACCATTTGCAACGGATCCTTACCATAACATAATGCTCCATGGAAATTTAATTGCCAGCTTCAACATTTTTCCAACCAAGGAAAATCCATTGGTAACTAGCAACTGTTTTTTGCATCTACTCATTCCAATGGTTATCCAACGGTTTTGTTGCAACATATATTACAAAGAAATTGCAATGGACAAAATTTGGTATGAGATTGCAACGGAAAGTAGGATTGGATATTGCAACGGTAATCAACTGTAACGGATATGCAATAGCGTAAAATTGTGACGACTTTGCAACGGTTTCATTACAATCTCTGTTAAAAAAAACTGCAATGGTTTCGTTACAATTTCTGGTAAAAAAAACTGCATTTTCTAAACCAAAACACACATTAAAACTGCTAGCCATTAATTATAGACATATGCCATTCAAAATATCTTATACATAATGCTATCTAATCTACTAAAAGTACCTGAAAACCTAATTCAACCAAATGCACCACTTAACAAAATGTGCATAATCCATCAATATGTGCCAAATCTACTCAAAATATAATACTTCTAAACAAAAGGTGTATAAAATACAAAGTGTACCTAATTAAGCAACGAATGTTTATGCAGAATGGAGAGTGTGAGGTTGATCCTTCAATTGTGCCAACACCTCGGCATACTTCTCATTCGTATCTTTTATCATTTATTCCTTAAACGTCTCAAGGTTTTCTTCGCTAAGCTTTCTTTCTTTTTCTATAGCTTCCTCATAAAGCTCTTTATCTTTCTTTCTTGCTTGCTTGCTTCAAGTCCTTCGTTGATCATTCTAGTACTTTATATTTAAAAAAATCTTACACCAATTACAGCTCATCTTAATACATATATACCTACTGTAAATAATTGAAAAACCAAAACAATATATGACAGTAACTTCAATATGTATAAGTTACCTTTAGCCCAATATGTATAACGAAAAGACAAGTAACAAGAGTCATAAATATCACCAATAGGCGTTGGATTTTTTTGGCAGTAGGCATGTTAGTTCATTACGGGTACGAACTATAAAATGGAAATTAAGTTACACATTTGTAAAATTTGTAGCTTAATTTCCATATTATTAAATAAAATATCATTACCAATTCGTTGTATCTTTCGTTTTTTATAGCGAAAATTTATTCCGACTTAAACCACTTACAATCTCATACTCTAAAACATGTCTCAAGTGAAAATTGAACTATCAAATAGGTCACTCACATATTTTTTGGTTGAAATGAGTTTGTATTATAAAATAAACAAAAATCATAAAATTAGAAACTTCATTTTACTGAACTTTAAATATTTATAAAAAAACAACTCCTAAGACCAGGTGTAATAGCAAGACTAAGATCGAGTCTTGGGAACCCAAGACCGAGTCTTCCCTATTACACCTCCTCATGACCACACGTCTTTAATGAAGAAAATGCAAGACTCGGTCTTGGCCAAGACCGAGTCGCAAGTGTGTGATTTTTGTGTTTTGTGTGTGTGTGTGCTTTTTGTATGTATAGCTTTATCATAATATTTTTGGTAATGATGTATGTGTTAAGTGTATAGGAAGCAAGTATGTTAATAGCTTAGATCCAATGTTACGTATGTTTAGTTAGTCGTTGACTATCTAACGTATGTTATAGGTCCAACTTCATGTTGGATTTGGTAAGTCCAACTTATGTCGTTGACTAGCTAATGTATGCTATCGATACAAAACATAAACTTTCGGGGGCAAGAACTATCCTCTTGAGAGAACACTTTTGGGTGGCGAGTATCGAAGACAATATCTTTATCCAGAAGGAACCTCCAATGAACTCATGGATCAATCAAGCAAACAACATTACACTTAAAATGCATGATCGAGCACTAAGGTCAAGGTGCCTCTTAAGGACGATTGGACAAATTAGTGACCTACGTATCTAAGATCCTAGCATATATATTTCTAGGTCCATGAGGTAAAAGGATACATCACAAAGTATTATCAATTTTGAACTACCTCGTATTGCGTTGAATATCTTTATTACACTAAAATACAATATTCATTCTCTAATTCCAATCTTAATCTCATGCCGGAACTTAGTCAAAGAAGGTCGCCCGTAGCGAGGCTAATGGTTTAGCTCATTGACATTACTTGTCATACAACTCGTAACGCTGAAGCATCCTAACATCTCAACTCACACCACATCTCGATCGGTTGAATCTCCACTTGTGTTTTGGTGCAATCTAAACCATCAAAGTTATCACTCGCGGGTTTATCTAAAGAGTAACGTCCTCCTACAAATAGATGAGCATTGTTTATGAAAAGGGAAAGTCATTTTCATCATTTACACATAGTAAGTTTACAAACTCATTCGAGTCTATGTGAGCATTACCATGGATGTGACGCTCACTAATCTTTCATGGGGTCTTCACCGGTTTAATGGAAAACCGAATATAAGATTAACATCACCCACTTAATAATTCATTTATATTTCACACATAAGAACTCGATTACAAGCTCTAATACCTTCTTCATAGGTTTTTTTCTGAGATTAATGAGAAACAAAACATACAACTAAACTCACATACTTAATAAGTCATTTCACGTTTCATATACAAATTGTTACAACCTAAAAATTTCCAACATAATAAGTGAAAGTAAAAGAAAATTGTTTTACTTTTCTTAAAGGACTTGAAACCGTTTTCTCTGCCGTCGATATCGGTAGGTAATTCGTTGCAAAAGGCTGAAAATGCGCAACGAATTTTCAACAGAAATGAAATAACCATATATATATATATATATATATATATACGTGTATATATATATATATATACGTGTATATATATATATATACGTGTATATATATATATATACATGTATATATATATATATATGTATACATATATATATATATATATATATATATACACATATA